>JAQQSV010002551.1:0-25529 GCA_028646515.1 Pseudochirops corinnae
TCCAAGGGTCCTCAGAGTCACGTAGCCACTTCAGCAAAGGGCCTAGGGGCAGGGAAGATCTTTAGATTCCCATAACAGGTGGGTAGGGGAAAGAAGGGGAGAAAATTTGTAATTCAAAATCTTGTGGAAATGAATGATGCAGACTAAAAATAAACAAAAGTTGATTTGGAAAAAAAGAAAAAACAAGAATCACCTACCCAAGAAAACTGACTGTAATCCCACTAGGGAAAAAATGGATATTCAATGAAATAGAGAACTTTTAAGCATTCTTGAGGAAAAGCCCAGAGCTCAACAGATCATCTGCCTTTCAAATACAAGACTCAAGAGAAACAAGAAAATGCGAACGGGAAAGAGAAGTCATAAGGGGCTTATTAATATTGAACTGTTTATTTTCCTACATGGAAAGATGATATTTTTAATTTATGAGACCTTTCTCAGTATTAGGGTACTTGGAGTGAATTCATACATATACATATACACATACACAGGCACATACACATACACATATACATATGCATATACATATACACATGCCAAAGGCACAGAGTGAGGTGAATATGAAAGAATGATATGTAAAAAATAAAATCAAGGGGTGAGAGAGGAATATACTGGGAGAAGGAGAAAGGGAGAGGTAGAATGGGGTAAATTATCTTACATAAAAGAGGCAAAAAAAATAGCTTTTACAGTGGAGGAAAAGAGAAGGGAGGTGAGAGGGAATACTCTCATAAGATTTGGCTTGAGGAGGGAACAACATGCACATTCAATTGGGTATGGAAATCTATCTTACCATATAGGAATGTAAGAGGGAAGGAGATAAGCAAGGAGCGGATGATGGAAGGAATGGTAAATAGGGGAAGGAGGTAATCAGAAGCAAACACTTTTTGGGAGGGACAGTGTCAAAGGAGAGAATAAAATGAACAGGGGGCAGGAATAGGATGAGGAAAATAAAATTAGTCTTTCACAACATGACTCTTATGGAAGTGTTTTGTATAGGCATATGTATGGCCTATATCGAATTGCTTCCCTTCTCAGTGAGGGTGGCTGGGGAGGGAGGAATGGAAAGAACGTTCAACTCAAAGTTGCAAAAACAAATGTTAAAAAGTGTTTGTACATGAAACTGGGAAAAAAGATATACATTCAATGGTGTATAGAAATCTATCTTGCCCTATAGAAGGGAAGGGGATAAGAGAAGGGCAGGGGGGGTATTAAAAGGAAGGACAGATTGGGGGGAAGGGGAAATCAGAATGCATAATGTCTTGGGGTGGGGGAGGGAAGAGATTGGGAGAAAATTTGGAACTCAAAATCTTGTGGAAGTGAATGTTGAAAACTAAAAATAAATTTTTCAAAAGAATCTAAAACAGGTGTTCTTAACCTTTCTGTGTCATGGATCCTTTTGGCATTATACTGAAGCCTATGTACCTATTCTTGGAATGTTTCTAAATATATAAATTAAAGTATGTAGAATTACAAACAAAAAAATTAATATTTAAAAAGAAAAAATAAAGAAAAAAGTATATTCCCCAAAACAACACCATAAGATAGGTAACACAAATATTATTGCCTAAATTGTATAGATGAGGAAACTGAGTTACTAATGATCCCCCATTCTAACCCTATGTAGATAACTGGCAATTCAGAGTTGAGGATGGAAGCAGGAAGAGCATGGTGGAGAGGCCCATCACATGGCTTCCCAGCTCCTGGAGCCCTAAGGGCCAACTTCCTCCTAGAAAAAATAGTGTGCAAATAGCAGTGTTATTGATTGTCTAACATTAGCTTGTGTTGGCCAGGACTGTGTGGGATGAGATCCAGAATAGGGTGAGCCTTTTACATGGATGAAAGCAAAAATGGTGCCAGAACATAGCCTTGTCACCTAACACTAAATCTGACTTCCTTTCTTCCCTCTTCATCCATTTCTTTCAATATTCTTTTAACATTGTTATCCCTACTGCTGAGAAGGAAACCAAGATGAAAAACCTCCCCCTCACTGAAGTGTGAGAGACTTATCTTGTATCTCTTCCAAACTGAAAATGATGAGTGTTGGAGGAATTGAGGGAAAACAAATATATTATTACAATTTCAGGGAGCCGTGAATTGGTCCAGCCACTATGAAAAGTGTTTTGCATTGATGCTCCCAAAGCCACTAAACTGTGATTGGGTAAATAGTCTCATATTCCAAAGAAATCAAAGAAGGAGGACATTATTACACAAATATTTAGTGGTACACAACTGGAAATTAAAGAGGTATCCATTGGTAGGGAGAATGACTAAACAAATTCTGATATATGTGTATAATGGAATTCAATTTTGCTGTGAGAAATGATGAAAGGAATGATTTTAGAGGAACCTGGGAGGACATCTATGGGCTGATGTAGAGAGAAGTGAGCAGAAACAGGAAAACAATTTGTTCCATAATAACAACATTGTAAAAATGAACACTTTGGAACAACTGCAGGACTCTGAACAATGCAATGATCACAGGACCTCTGACAAAGCATTCTCTCCACCTCCTTAGAGAGACAGGGTAGATATACAGTGTCGAATGAGGTATACATTATTTGACTTGACCAGTGCCAGAATTTGTTATGCCTGAATTCATGCATACATACATACTTGCACACATATACACATACTTATATGTATATATATATATATGTATACATTTTTGTATATGTTACAAAGAGATTTATTTCTTCCTTTTTAAAAAATTAGGTGTGGAGTGGCAAGGAGAGAAAATGAATACTTGCTGATTGGAAAAATAAAGTATCTCCTCTCAAACTATGATATATGAATACAACAGAATATCATTGTGTGATAAGAAAGGAATAGAAGAAATTCAAAAAACCAGAGGGGAGATTTGTATTAAGTAATGCATTGTGAGATAAGCAGAGATATAAGAACAGTATACAGACTGACAACAACAATGTAAACACCAAGATCACTGAGAGGAAACTGACCTCTGGCTAGCTGAGTGACCAACAATGATCCCCCAAAGCAGATAATTAAACGTACCTTTTTCTGCTTGAGCAGAGAGGCAGGGCATCACCAGGGCAGAATGTTTCAAATGTAGTTACTTGATTGGGTGTATTTTTGTCAATTGCCTTTCTTCATTACAAGCAATGGTTTAAATTGGAAGGGTTGTTATTTGCAGAAGTGCCTATGATGTAAAACAAAAGACATCCATGAAACATTAAAACATAAAAATGGGGGAGCAGTGGGAGACAAGCTGGTGAAGTGGAGCTAAGGTATGTGGAACGTGGGAGTGCAAGAATGATGTAGGAAGTAACGTGCATGGAACAGACTGTCAGCCCTGGACGTCAGCATCAGTAATGGATGGGGTCCAGGGCCCCTGATAAGTCTTTACCAACATGCTTTTCCTCCACTCAGCCTGGTTTTCCTTAGTCAAAGTTCCATGGCAGGAATCACTAGATGTCTTGGAACTCTGGGTTCTAATGCTGGCCTTGACCAAGACTTTGATTTCTGGTACTTCCCTTCCCCTCACTGGGCTTGGATTTGTCCTGGAAATAACAACCCACCCATTTCCCTATCTGTCAGTGCAGTTGTAAGAGCAGGATGAGCAAGGGATGGGTCAGAATGCTCTAAAAGAGAAGGAGGCTGTGAAAATAGGGGCTGCTTCTGTGAACTTGGTTTTTAGAGCAGAACAATAACCATATTCTGGTTATTTTTTTAATCTGTTCTTTATCATAGCTTGTATCCCAAACCCTAGACAGGGAATCATTCTGTTGGTCAAATAGAGAAGTGTGGATGAATTTGCCTGGTTTATTCTCACCAACATCTGGACAAATAAGCCTCAGGATGAGTTTTATTGAGGGGTGATCAGTAGCTCTGCCTATTAATAGGAAAGAAGAATTGTCCGAGGTTTCCATCAGTCAGTGACCAGTCTAGCCCTCAGAAAGGGATGGGGATTCTGTAGGGTCCCCAACCCCTCTTCCCTGGGTTCATATTCCCTTTATGCTTTGTGACATGAGCCTTGGTTTCCCTGTTTTGGTCAGAATCTGTGTTAATTTGGATGATCTGATAACCTGTGTGACTGAAAGGCAATTAACAGAAGAGATCTAAGTGTGAGTGAGTGTGTGTGTGTATGTGTACAGCAATACACACACTAAGTGTGTATTAAGCCCCTAATCAGAGTATTTTTTTCTCTAGGAGACCAGATAGATACTTCTCTCTCTGGAGTTCATAACCTGGTCCTTTTGCTATTCCCATTTGGAGGGTGAAAAGGTCCCCAGAGCAAAGGTCCCTGAACACTAATCCTTTTCCTCTTCAGTAAAGCCAGGTAAGACCTAAGTACATGGTATTGTTACAAATCGTAAAGTAGAGATATGGTCTGAGCTTCTCACGGTCTGTGTTGGGGGTACAAACAGACTGAGTTTTCAATCAAGTCCCCAGTCCTTGACACTTAGAATGGCGGCTTTCCTCTCTGACTCTTAGTTATGAATCTTACTGCCTTTAATCAGAGGTGCTGGCAGTAGAAGTTCCACCTTACCTTCCTCACTCAGAATTTGTTGCTCAATGAATTCACAACCAATTTAGCCCCAGGCAGAGCAGGCTGGCTTCCCTGAAATGAGATTTGCATGGCCCTGTCACTGCTCCAAATGTCCTCTCTGTGGCCTTTGACACTATTGATCACACTCTTCTTGATTCTCTTCTTTCTCTCCTAGTTCTCCTTCATCCTATCTGACCACTCCTCCTCTGTCTTCTTTGCTGGATCTTCCTCCATGTCACACTTACTAACTCTGAGGGATCCTGAGAGGCTCTGGCCTGGGGCTCTTCTCTTCCCTTTTCTCTCTATACTATTTCACTTGTGAATCTCATCAGCTCCCACGGATTCAATAATCCTCTCTTTGCAGATGACTCTCAGTCCTATTGATGCAGCCTTAAGCTCTCTCCTGACCTGCAGTCTCTCATCATTAACTGCCTAATGTCATGCTCAAACTGGTTGTCCCATAGATCTCTTAAACTCAACATGTCCAAAACTGATCTCACCATTTTCACTCCCCACTGTACCCCCTCCACTCTCTTCTCTTCCTAATTTCCCTGTTACTGCCAAGGGGACTATCCTCCTCCCAGTCCTATAGACCTGCATATTAAATGTAATCCTTGATTCCTCTCTGTCTCTCTCTCCTCCCCCTCTCCATCTAATTCATTCTCCAATTTCATCATTTCTGCCCTCATTACATCTGTTTTTATACTTCTCCTTCTCTCTTCTGCCTCTGCCACCATCCTGGTCCATTATCTTGTTACTTCACAGCTGGACAATTGCAGGAGCTGCTAGTTGCTCTGCCTGCCTCGTCTCTCCCCATTGCAGTCCATTCTCCATTCAAAGCTGATATTCCTAAAGCACAAGTCTGACCTAATCACCCCTCCACAAGTCCATAATCTCCCTGGCTCCCTTGTATCAAATCCCTAGCATCAAATAGAAATTTCTCTGCTTTGCTTTTAAGGCTCTTCTTACTTTGACCCTTTCCTATCTTTTCAGTATTCTTATATCTTACTTCTTTCTATGTATTCTATGATCCAGTGACCCTGACCTCCTTGCTAATTCTCAGACACCCTCCTCCATCTCCCGACTCTGGGCATTTGCACTGCCTGTGCTGCACCCCTGGAACTCTCTCCCTCCTCATCTCTGCCTCCTGAATTTCCTGGTTTCCTTCTAGTCCCAGAGAAATTCCAACTGTCTGTAAGAAACCCTTGACAACTGTAAGGGCCCTTTAAAGCCATTTGCATGACTAGATATCTGACCTCACTCAGTGTGTCCCTGCTGACAAGGAAAAACATGGGGCGGGTCCAAGAGGCATCCAGGTGTGTGTTCTGCCTTGGTGCTGTTTACCAAGAACTCAGTGTTCTGTTTCTCACAGGAACGAGTGCCTTGGGGGACAAAAGACACGTAGGCATTGAGCATGCTCCATCAATGGAGGAGCACTCCCCACCTATCAGGATTTTGTTGCTAGGACAGGTGACAAAGGGCAGACTGAGAGAGAATAAAGGGCATGTGGACAATACTTGAGAGGGAGCAGCAGCACCAGCAGCAGATATGTAAGACAATAAAGATGTTTAGCCACTCCACTGAAGTGTGTCTGACTATTCTGTCCATATCTGGAGTTTTCTTCCGAAGAGTCATTGGAGCAACTGAGAGTAACTGCAGAATCACAGTAGGTACTTTGGGACCCCTGGGATCCCCGAGTACGGCTGGCCTGGATAAGTGGCATCACAAACAGGGACGAGTACTGAGGGACAGATAGCCACTTAAAAGTGGGGAGGTTGAGGCCAGGAGTGTGTAGAGGCACTCGTGATGGGGAGTGATTTCAGCTTCCCCATCATGACACCGTCTTCAGTGGAGGTGTATTGCGGACAAGTCTACAAACTAGCAAAGAAACAAGGAACGGAGATGCATATCAAGCAGTGCCATAAATTTGTCAGTAATCTTGTTGTGTCCCTCTGGGTGGAATATGCAGGGCTCGACCCAGATAAAATAGACATTACTGGCCACCAAATGACCTCATATGAGGAAACCTCCCCTGGGTTGCTGACGGACGGAGATTTTATTCTTTTTGGCATAGTGAAAGCAGCCCTGCGTGGAGTTCCTCGTTGCCCTCTGACCTGCCCTGCACAGGCTCAGACAGGGGACTCATTAGGGGAGGAAAGTGATGGGGGAGGCAGGCCGGAGAAGAAGGAACCAAAAACTCTATATCCGACTTTCCTGCCTTACTCTTCCTCCTCTCCCACCACTCCAACTGCTCCTCGGAGACTCGTGTCTATGGAAGCAAAACTAGAGAGTTTGGAGCATTGTTTGTTACAGCCATCCCAACAGATTTGTAGTTTAAAGTTGAAAAATGTCCCACCACCTCCACCTAGTGGAGATAAAGAAGAATTGACCTTACCAACCCTTCTTTCGGAAGTAGGGGCCACGCCCACACAACTTTTTAAGTCCCCAGTACAGGCAGCCCTGCAAGCAGCCATAGAAGCTGGGGAATGGGAAAACATGTCTGAATGGGACAAAGAAATGGAAGCCTGTCCGGTTGAAACAGATCCCTTGACCGAAGCGCAGCAATATAATCCTATACCTTTCAAATTCCTGAAGGAGTTAAAATCCTCTTGCGCTACTTATGGTCCTAATTCCCCTTTTGTACTGCAGATGCTTAACCATATTACTAGAAACACTGCTTTTATCCAGAACGATTGGCGCTGGATAGCTAACGCTTGTTTAACACTAGGACAAGCAGTAATGTGGGAAGCCTTGTGGACTAAAGAGGTGACCAATTGGCTGAAGCATACTCCCCAGCAAGACAATACAGCAGCAAAAAATCTCTGGTTAGGGATGGGTCCTTACGCAGCCACCAACACCCAAGCCTGATTAGACCCAGGTGTTTTCGTGGTTGTAGCAGAAAGCGCTATTAAGGCTTGGGGCTCTCTTGAACCCACCAGCACACCACACAAAAAACTGAGCTCCTTGAAACAAGGCCCTCACAAATCCATAGCAGATTTCATTGCAAGGGTCAGGGAGGCTTGTGAAAAGACTTTAGGAAAAGGTCCTGGCTCTGATTCTGGTGAGGGCAGCCCAAGCAGAGATCCATCCCTGGAGAGAGAGAGTGAGTGGCCTCAGCCATCCCCGCCTGTTTGTAGATCTTTGTATCCCGACCTCTGGCAAGGTAGAGACCGTGAACAGCTTGGTAGTACAGAGGAGGGGTGGTGGAGGCAAGAGAAAAAGCAAGAGGGATGTACAGTGTAATTGAAGGAGATTAAACAGCCTAGCCAAGAAACATATGAGAAAGTTCCCCTACATATAAAGAAAGAAAGAGGAATATTTATCATTAACAGTCATTTACCAGAATTCTTGGAATGTTGCTCCTATTTGACAATTTGGGAACCAGCCAGGAGAGAGAGGAGTGACAGGCTGATTGAAGAGGGACTCCGGTATTTCCCAGTTTCTGCCTTTTTTCTATGGAATATATTAATGATATGTTTCACGTCAGCAATGAAAATGCCAGCACGAACACTTTAGTGTGATGCAGATGTCTCTAATATTATCAGGCAAGTCCTACCTGGCTTCTGTTACTATCTGGAGAACCAGCTACTGTTTAATTTCTTCAGGAGATCTCCGACAAATTCTACGTGAACTTTTGGATCCATTCTGCTATTTTCTGTGTCTCTCTTCTTTGTTTATGTGTCTTTGTGTCTTTGTGAGAATGAGTGTGAGAGCAAGTTGTCCTTCTGTAACGGAAATGTTGTTATCTCGTACTCTTGTGCCCTTCCCCCCTTCCTTATTGCCTGCCAGAATTCACAAATGGCTGGCGGGAGATGAGGGAGTACAAGAGGGAACAAGTATTTTTATGTGATGATTATGGCAAAGGTGGATAAATATAGTTTAAGTAAAGGTGTGAACAGAAGTTTTAAGATTTTAAAGGTTTGAAAATCTCCTTCCCTTCATTCCACTCTGGCCAAGTGGAGTGAGGAGAAGGTGATGAGAAAGGGAGGGGATCTTTTTCCCTTGAAATAAAGAGACAGACAAATGAGTATTTTAACCATTTTCTGCCTCACCTAAAAGAGAGAGGTTTTGTGTACCGGGATGCAACTGCAATGCCACTGAATTCATTCTGGTCACTTTTGAATGGTGTCACTCCTAATTAGATGCTACAGATAAATCAGACTTTATTGTGTTAATTGGCACTATGGCAAATTGGGAAAATACACAAAGCTGTGAAAAAGTCACCTCAGAGATGAAGCTTTGAACTCTCCAGTACCAAGAGGACACTTGGGTCCCGGTCCCACTCACTCAACTGGCAGATTCAAAGTTTTCACTTTTAAAGAAGTTTCTAAGGAGTGAACACATAAGTAAAATTTCTGGGAGTAAAAGTTAGAACAGCTAAAAACATTTGAGCCAATTTTCTTAAAACCTCTACAATTGGTAAGCCTAGTTTCCTATTGATGATTCCTGTGTGTGATGATTTGGCAATGAAATTAATGTCATAATGTCATTGTGTTATTATGGTATTTCTAAACTGTAAAATGCTTTTTTATTGTAAAAATTGATTGATCATTGTGTGCCAGAAGTGGTGTGAAGTAAAGCAATTTCTCGATCTGGATTGTGTTGAAACAAAAGAGAAAAAACTGCAAAAACCCGCTTATGTTACTTTATCAGTACTGTTAACCCTGTCTTATGTTGTTTATTTCTGCTATTTAGAAAACCAGGTACTTACATCTACCTGTAATTTAAGAGAAGGTTGCAGCAATTTTAATCTGGATTGTGTTGCATGTGAATTGGATTTTTCATGTTATGAAATTTAATAATTTAAAGCTATTACATTTGGGTTACAAACAGGTAGTAATAATACTGATATTTACTATGATAGCTAATTGTTTATATAAATTTTTGCTTTTCTGGAAATATGCAGTGATTTAAAGCTACCGTTTCTACATTATTAATGATGAAATGAAAGATTCTCTGTGCAAAGTGAATTGGAAATACATTTTGTATAAGTCTTACTGAGCAAATAAGAAACTTTGTGAAAAAAAGGAGAGAAAAGAATATAGGGGTGTGGTTTTCAAGTTTGCTTCATTTAAGAATGTATTTGTGTTGATTTGTGAGGTCTGTGGACTACCACATTCATCATCTATGTGAGATTCCAGAATGTAACTGATTTCTAATGATATGTCAATTGGTAATTAATTGGTACTTTATTGGTTTTGATTTCAAGTTTAAATTTAAGAACATGGTAATTGCTTATGATCCTGTTACTGGTAAACAGTTGTATTAAAGGAACATTTCAGTTACAATGGTTCAAGCTTGTAAGATTGTTAACCAAGCTATTTGGAGTAAGTACATAAATCAAGTATCTACACAGATATGCTCGTGAAAGGTGATTATTGGTAATTATGTGAAAGGAAATCTGTGAAACCTCATTGTATAAGCTTTGTCACTTCTGTGTAACTTGATGTGGGCTTATACTTCTAAAGCTTTTGCTTCCTTTTTGCAGGAATTTTCTATTAGGCATGTAACAGTACTTCCCTATAACCCTACCGGTCAGGCCATTGTGGAAAGGGTGAACTGCACCCTTAAGACCCTCCTTCACAAACAAAAAGGGGGAGGTCTGGGGCGGACAGGGAGGGTGGACTGACTCACCATGGGACAGTTACATACCACCCTCTACACCTATAATTAATTTTCTTCAATTTTTTTCCATTGATTTTTTACCTCCTGCTATACGCTTTTATGCAGCAGCTCCACAGGTTGAAGGGCTTTCACCAGTCACTACACAGACACCGATGCCTCCTTCAGTACTAACAAAGGCCAGGGCCATCTGGAAAGACCCGGAGAAGGATTGGGAGGGGCTGGGTGCTATAACCCTTTGGGGAACGGGGTATGCTTATGTTATTCCAGATGGAGAAACCAAAGGCAAGTGAATACCTACGAAGTGGCTTCATCTACTTGCCGACAACAAGATACCAGAAAGAGAAACAGAGAAGGCGCCAGAGATGGAGGCTCAGACAGGGTCGGAGAAAGAACCATGATCTTCAATGCCTGTGTCAACTGCTGACCATTCTGACCATCATACCAGCTACCCAGGCCTGTTATTGGACAGAACTGACTGATGCCACCCTACGACGGCAGGACTTAGCAGGACATTGGACTTGGGCCAAGTACCCTTTCCCGGAGGGACTGCTCTTGTGTGGGTAGGATTCACAGAAGACCTGAAGAATAGCACCTGGTATGCTTGGATAGTTACTGTAGGTCCAGGTGGTTTGTCCACGAACATTACTGGACATGATGCCCACTCTATATGGACTCCCGCTATGCCTTTGCTGTCAGTTTTAATAGTACTGGTAAATGTATAGTGCAACATCTTAATAATACATGCTATAATTTTACTTGTTATGATTGTTTAATTACCCCTTGTATTTCCCATTATAATTGGTCATTAATAAGTGAAATTTATGTGGTACAGAAACCCGTGTATGCTCTTGTCCCGGTACAGCAGGAAGGATGGTATCCTATACCTGCTGAACATGTGCTACACAGCTATAGGCTGTGAAACACCACCTACATGGTCTCATTGAAGGCAGGAACTTGTCTGCTGACCTTTTAGATCTCGATCGTTTGATATGGGACCTAAGCCATTCTGATACCAAAAACTTGGCACCTGAAGACATCCTTAAGGATATTTTGCAAAAAATGCATGATTTTCCTTGGGTTTCATGGGGAACTTCTTTGTTATGGGGGATTGTCCTACTTGCAGGGCTTTTTATTTTCTTTTATTGTTGCTTCCCTCTTGTATTGCACCTGTTTTGCATTATGCTTCAAAATACCCTTGCAATGTGGTGCGCTGACTCCCTCCTTTCACAAAACAAAAAGGGGGAGATTATAAGGGCCCTTTAAAGCCATTTGCGTGACTAGATGTCTGACCTCAGTCAGTGTGTCCTTGGTGATAAGGAAAAACATGGGGCGGGTCCAAGAGGCATCCAGGTGTGTGTTCTGCCTTGGTGCTGTTTACCAAGAACTCAGTGTTCCGTTTCTCACAGGAACGAGTGCCTTGGGGGACAAAAGACACGTAGGCATTGAGCATGCTCCATCAATGGAGGAGCACTCTCTACCTATCAGGATCTTGTTGCTAGGACAGGTGACAAAGGGCAGACTGAGAGAGAATAAAGGGCATGTGGACAATACTTGAGGGGAAGCAGCAGCATCAGCAGCAGATATGTAAGACAATAAAGACGCTTAGCCACTCCACTGAAGTGTGTCTGACTATTCTGTCCATATCTGGAGTTTTCTTCTGAAGAGTCGTTGGGGAGACTGAGAGTAACTGCAGAATCACGGTAGGTACTTTGGGACCCCCAGGACCCTCAGGTCTGGCTGGCCTGGATACACAACCTTCCTTAATTTTTCTGTCTTCCCTTTGAGACTACCAAAAATTTTTTTCTGAATATATCTTGCTTGAATGTAGTGGTGTCCATGATGCTTTCTCCATTAGACTGTCAGATCCTTGAGATCAGGGACAATTTTTCCCCCTTACTTTGTGTCCCCAGGGTTTAGCACAGACCTCTGCCGTTTCCTTTTTTTGTCATCTTGGGAAATTTGATGGGTGTAAACTACTACCTCAAAATTTTTTCAATTTGCATTTCTCTCATTTACACCATTATTCATATGGTTATTGATAGCTTCGATTTCTTCCTTGGAAAACTGCCTACTTGTATCCTTTCACCATTAATCAGCTAATGTGGAACGGCTCCTACTCTTGTAAATTTTATTCATTTCCTATATATTTTAGAAATTGAAATCTTTATTACAGAAATATGTTGCAAAGAATTTCTTCCCAGTTTCCTGTTATTCTTTTCAATTTAGCTGCATTGTTTTATTTCTGCAAAAGCATTTTAATTTTACACAATCAAAATTATCCATTTTACCTCCTGTGAATCTGTCTTTCTCTAAATTGGTCATGAATTGTTCCCCTATTCATGAATCCAACAGGTGATTTCTTCCATCCTCCACTAAGTTGCTTAGCCTTTTTATGTAAATCATGCACCCATTTTGAATTTATGTAGTTTATAATATCTATGTTAGTCTACTTTCCAGTTTTCCCAAAAGTTTTTTTCTCAAAAAATGAGTTGTTCCTTCAATAGCTGGGATTTGGAGTTTTATCAAACACTTTTTTTATCAAACACAAACACAGATGACTGTGTTGAACTAATTATGTATATGGTATACCTAATCTGTTCCACTGATCATCCTCATTCTTACCCAGTACCATATTATTTTGATAATTACACTGTTGTAGTGCAGTATAAGGCCTGGTACTGTTGGGTCTCTTATCTTTTTTTCCCATTACTTCCCATGACATTCTTGACCTTTTCCTCCTCCAGATGAATTTTTTTATTATTTGTCTAACTTCATCACATAATTCTTAAGTAGTTTGATTGACATGTTAGTTTTATTTGGATTTTATTGGCTTAAACTCCTTGTGAGCAACTAATATTTCTCCAATTATTTAAATCTGTCTTTATTTGTATGAAGGGAGTTTCATCATTCCAGTCATATAGTTCCTGTGTGTGTCTTGGCATATAGACTCCCAAGTATTTTAAAATATCTGTAGTTGTTTTAAGTAGAATTTCTCTAGCTCTTCTTGTTGGATTTTAAGGGTAATATGCAAAAAATCCTGATGATTTATGTGCTTTATTTTATATACAGAAAATTTAACTGAAGTTGTTAGTTGCTCAGATTAGTTTTTAGCCAACTTTCTATGATTCTCTAAACAAGCCATCACATCACCTCCAAAAATTGTTAGAGAACTAATAAAAATAACCTGTCTATTTGGTGGGCTTTGATGGAAAATTAATCAAGGACAAGAGTAAGACAAGCAAACATTAGCTGTGATCTGCACTATTGGAAGGAATTCTAGTTCAATGACATCACAGACCCAGTTGAGTGTTGAGCCTAATTCATGTGGACCTGCTTTCTACCTTTCCCAGCAGTTCTTATTAAACATCTTATCAAAAATACCTTGCTCCAGGCATTCATATTCTTAAGGTTTTCACAGGCCTATGATTCTTTTCAATCACATCTGATTCATATTTATTTAGCCTGCTGTATTGATATCCTTTTCTATTTTTTAACCACAACATAATGGCTCTTATAGTGACTAATTTACAGTTTTGAGGTCAGGTAGCATACCCCAGTAGCACACCCCAATTCATTCCTAATTTTTCCCCAGTAGTTTCTTCAATATTCTAGATCATTTGTTCCTGCAAATGTATTTCCAGTTTTATCTATTTCTGTAAAGTATTCCCTTCAAAATTTCATTGTTAAAGCATTAAATCTACAGCACCTCCATTTTTATTATAGCCCAACCATAACCATGAATACCTCTTCATTTGTCTTCCTTTATATGTGTAAAGAGTATTTAGTACTTTATTTGCATGAATGTTACATATACCTGGGCAGACTAACAACCAGATTTTTAACCATTTTGTACTTTTTCTAATGAAATTTCTCATTTTATCTTTTCTTTTTGGATTCTGTTAGTACTGTATAAGAATGCAAATCTTTTTCGTAGGATTATTTTGTACTTTACTGAACCACTTTGCTCATGTTCAATGGCCTAAGCAACTGGACTGAGGTAGAGGTGATTTCTTTCAATCTCCTGAGGCATTCTTTTGTTTTTCTTGGCAAAGAAGTTTCTAGTTCTCATTGTCTAGAATTTTATGGTTCCAGCTTCATCCATACTTTTGAGTTTTCCCAACCAATGTGAACTTTCCTGAGACAGACTTCCAGGGCTAGAGGGAAGCTAACTATGAATAAACATTTCCTTCCCCTTCTCCCCAGGCAGAAAAGGGCCTAAAGTCATATCTGACCTCTCGTCTCATAATCAATTATGCCTCTTCTCTGCAGCTCTCCCTGGCTATAACCTTGGGCATTATCTTCAGGATACCCACTGCCTCTTTCTTCTTCTCTACTGTCTTCAGACTCTGACCAGAATCACTATTTCGTGAGGGGTCCCAGTCATGCTTCTTGCTTTCCTCCCAGCTCCAGTTATACTCTGGTCTGCTCCACCTCCTCACTCTTGCCCACTGGTACCCTCCTTCCCTACTCCATGCTTCCCATGTCCCTTTTCTGCTTTTTCTTTCCTTACTACAATGTAAGCTCCATGAAAGTAGGGAACATCTTCTTTTCTTGTATTTGTACTCCTAGTACTTAGCATAGTGTATGCCATACTGGAAGATTTTAAGAAACCTTTTACCTATCTTCAACCTGAAACTCCTTCTCCAAAGAGTACCTCAAGAAATCCATCTCAGCCACTGCTGCCAACGAGGTCTCTTGATTACTGCCAATCAACTTTTCCTATCCCCACCCCCACCACCACCACCACAGATTTAACTAAATGACCCTACTGAAGTGATCCTGAGTAACCACAAATTCATTCTTGGCCATGTTCTGGAGGGGCTCAAATATAACTGTCCTCCCTAGCTGAAAACAGTACTTTAGCTATTTCCTGTATTGACCACTTCACCCAATCAGTTAATTGGCTAAGAAAGAACCTAATTCAGCCTCTACCCACCAGGAAAACATTCGGGGGGGCCTGACATGGGCCACCATATGTCCCCTTTCTCTTCAATTTTCCTCCACCCTCAACATCTGTTCTGTGAGCTCATTGAAGAGATTGACAAGAGACCGTTGGTAAAGTGAAGAGAGAAGGAGAGGTTTCTGGGGTAAAATGAAAATATTAATTCTAAAGAATTTATGACATGTAGGGATGGCACTGGGAATTTCTCCAAGAAAGTCAGTGATTGTCTCAGTATATCAATCAATCAAAAATCAGCAAGTATTTATCAAGGCTTGCTGTAGGATGGGCACTATGCCAGTCACCTGAAATACGAATACAATGAAACAGCTCCTATTCACATATACATATTGATGGATTTATAGAATAAATATGTGGACAATAAATGCAAATAATTACAAAAGAGTTATCTCTAAGGTTGCTTGGTATGGGGGGCACTAATAGTTTAAAGTATCAAGAAAGGCATCACCCACCACCTGGCACAAGGTTGGACCATGAAAGGGGGCAAGATCATTCTAACCAAAAGCTTCTCTCAAAATATTTCCTGTAGCCCTGATATAATAGCCTTAATAGTCCTGATCCTCTGTCTGAATTCTTTCCTCAGTGGTGAGCCTACTCCCACCACACCAGGGTCTCAACATCCCAGTCATCTGAAATGTCTAGTTGCCACTGTTCAAATGCCTTTCTCTGTCCTTCACTGACTGCTCCTTAATTCTTATCATCCTCAATGCAAGCCCCTCAATCTCCCACTCTAAAGCTGCCCATCCCTTTGACTGTGCTCCCTAGAATGCTTGTTCTATATGCAACAACCTTCCTTTCTTCTTTAACTTGTTTCCTTTCACATTCCCTCCAACTTCTGGCCCTCAAAGAGACTGGTTTCCTCATGAGGATACAGTATCACTGGCCACCCTTTCTCATTGCATTCATTCATAGCCCCCGATTCAGTGGTAATGGTAGAGTATATGAACACTCATTGCTTCTCATTGCCCCTTCCAGATTCTTCCTCTATCTATATCACTCTATAACATCTCCTCCTTAAAGGTTCATTCCATCCAAATTTATCACTCAGTCAAGGTTCAGGGCATTATTTATTACCAACCCTGAAGACATTCTACTTTGTGATTCAATAAGTCCCATGTATGGCTCATGGTATTTCTATTCCAACTGAAATTCCTGCCTTTATAATAGGAGACTTCAACATACATATGAATATCTTCACAATTACCCAATTTAAGAGTTTCTCATTCTACACAATTCTCATGAGCTATTCCTCCACTCCATCTGAGCTACACAGAGAGATGGTCATGACATTCATCTAGCCATGGCACTAGCCATCTTCTCTACCTGAAATGCTAGCCACTCTCACTTCTGCCTCCTGATTTCTCTAAATTCTTTCAAGAAAGTTCAAACTGGGGTGGGGTGGCAAAGTGACACAGTGAATAGAGCACTGGCCCTGGAGTCAGGAGGACCTGAGTTCAAACTCCGCCTTGGGCAACTCACTTAACTCCAATTGCCCTACTTTTCTCCCTCCAAAAAAAAAAAGCAAATAAAAAGGTCAAACCCCACCTTTTGTATAACTCTTCCACACTTCCTCCCTCCCCCACCGTCCCTCTGGTATTACTGGCCACTGGCACTATATACATCCTGTATGTACAGAGTCATTTTCAAATTCTGCCTTTAGAATGTGAGCTGTGTCAGCAAGGCCTGAGGTTGTATCTGTCCTTGTATCCCTAGCCCTTAACACAGTGCCCATCACATAATGCCTAATAAATGCCTGGTGACTCTTGGCTGGCTGACTGGATCCAATAGATGAAAAGGAACACAGCACATCTGAAGTAATCTGTGTGTCCTCAACATCTCTGATACTACTGGCCCCTCCAGGCATGAAGCACCTTCCCATGACTTCTTCCCAGGTTACAGGTAACATTCAGTTATATACTTTGTGAACTATCTATAGCAAATGGTGAATGAGGACTCTGTCCCACAATCCCCTGGGACGTTCTGCTTCCTTTAGCTTCATCCTGAACCAGAAGATAAATAGGGACTCCAAATCTCCATATCTAGATGGGACATTAGGACAAATCTGGCCCAAATCCCTTGTTTCAAAGATGAGAAACTGACGTTCAAAAAACCAAAAACCCCATTATCTTCTACCGGCCAGTGACAGAGTCAGAACTATCACAGGACCTTATGGCTTCCCATTAGAACAATGACTTCTCTTGCCCCTGCAATGAGCAAACAAGGATTTAGCCTGCCTTCAAAGAATTATCTGAACTTTCCCCTGAAAATCCAGCTCTCTAAGAGCACATTACTTGGTAAAATTCCTTTAAAGTTCTGTTAAATTGTGGATGATTCTATGATCTTGTAGAACAATGAGAGTTAGCATTTATATTGTGCTCTAAGGGTTGCAAAGAACATTACAAATGTGATCTCACTGGACCCTGACAACAACCATAGGAGGAGGGGCTATTACTGTACTCCTTTTATAGATTAGGAAGCTAAGGCAAAAAGAGGTTGAATGACTTACCCAGGGTCATGCCTCTGGTAAGTGTCCAAAGTCAGATTTTAACACACACCTTCCTGATTCCAGGCCTAATGATCTACCCTCGGCTTACCTACACATGGATGTGCTCTTTGGCTGAGCTGGTCTTCATAAGAATGTCTTACACAAATGATTATGGCTGGACGTTTTAAGGGACTGGGAGCTATGTGGCGATGGAGTACAACTAGTACATGGGATAAAAGAGAGGGGATTCCCAGAGTAGGAATTCCTCCCCTCAAAGAACACCCAATCTCTCTTTTGTCCAAGGGACAAGATTCAAGGGAGCATTAAGGTCTTCTCCTAGCAGGGTAAGACCATGGAACTGCTGAGCACCTTGCATTCAGACATGAACCTGACTTCTTCAGGCGACTTCTCTTTAATTTTATTTTAAATTTATGGAATAAAACAAGAATTGGCATAACACAGTTTAATAAGAAGATGATTGCATATGAAACAGCAAATCTATTATGAATAACTTCCTAGTCCTTCAAAATATAAAAAAGTTTTAATGTAAATTTCTTTTTTCTTTTTTTCCCTGTTTTCTTCTCTCTTTTTCCCAAGAGATGGCTACCACTAGACAAAAGTGTATAAGAATGTGTGTGTGTGTGTGTGTGTGTGTGTGTGTGTGTGTGTGTGTGTGTGTGTAAAATGATCCTACAAATCTTGTATTTAGCAGTTCTTTCCCTCAAAGAATTTAGAATACTTTTCTTAAATCATCCTATCCAGAGTCAGGGAGCTGGACAAATAAAACTCTCAAAGCCCACTTTCAGAACAACAACCAGGATGATGTGGGAGGCCAGGGAGAGGATCCTACCTTTGTAATAATGCCAGATGAATAGGAGGTCTCTCTCTTAGCCAGTGCCCTGGGGCCTGGTTGCTTAGGTGGGCCCTCCCCCTGGATGCTAGGTTTGGACACCTGATGAAAAAGATGACAATTGTCACCACTGCTGGCCATAAACTCCCTGCCAAAAATTAGGTATCTACTCCTAAGCAACCCTTGTTGACTTAGCAAATGGCTTTAGGCTACAGTAAGGGGAGGGGACCAGGGAGTCTATAGAGGAAGGAGGGTGCACACCTCTCAACTTCCATTGGCCTTTGACATTTTTATAAGTGCCCTGGAAGACAGGTGGCCCCATCAACACTTCCCCCTTCTCCTTGAGAAACCTCTCCATATTTCCTCAGCAAAATGAAGTTCCCAATTCTTCTGCTCATGACTACTCTGGCTGCAGTTCTCCTGGGAGCTGGTGAGTATGGCCCTGTTCCCCAATCCCTCACTCAGCAAAGCCCTAGCATCTCCAAAAGAGCCTGAGTCCTACGTTTTCTGACTCCCATTTACAGAGTAGGGCAGTTAGCTGTCCTGAAGTCATGTTAGTCTTCCCCAAGACCAATCACTGATCCATAGAAAGTAAGATGGAAAAGCTGTTCAATCATTTTTCAGTCATGTCTGATCCTTCATGCCCCCTTTCGGGGTTTTCTTGGCATAGATACTGAAGAGGTTTGCCATTTCCTTTTTCAAATTATGTAACAGATGAGGAAATCTGAGGAAAACAGAGTTAAACAACTTGTCCAGTGTCAGTCACATAGCTAATGAGCTTCTAAGGCCAGGTTTGAACTCCAGAAGATGAATACTCCTGATTCCAGAACTGGCACTCTATCCACTGTGCCACCTAGTTGCGTAAGGGGCTAAATGAAACTTTACTAAACCTCTTAAGTCAGAAGACAGCAACCTGTAAAAGGAAAAGAATCATTTTACACAAAAGTGTTAGAATATAACTTTCTTAAGAGCTATATTACATGTCATAATGAAATATTAATATTAAATTATATGCATTTAATTCATCGAAATATAATTATAATTGACTATTTTTTTCACTGAAATGTATATTTTTCAACTAAGATCAAATAGATTTTAAACCAACCTCCTCTCTGCTGGGTTATACATTTTATGAGTTTATGTATTGACATAGTACCACTATCAAGAAAACAAACAATTATTCCTTGTCTCCTGAAAGCCCTTGATGTAACATTCCTCTATCTACTCCCATAAGAATATTAGAATAAAGAGTTTGTTAGATAAGGTAGGTGGCCTTCTAAAAGAGATGCCAATCCTAGCCTTGAAAGAAAGAAATATTTGGAAAGGAGGGCATTAAGAGAAGAGTGTTGGGTGTGAAGAGAGGTTGAATGAGCCCAATAACTGGGGTGAAAGGGACCCTCCCACCTCATAAGAGCTCTCTACTTGGCACAGTGGGAGGGAAGAGACCAAGACAGCTCTAAGCCTGGCTGGGCTCTCCTGGCTCAAGTTGGCTCCCAATTTAAAGAAAGTATTTCTCAATACAGAAGATGAAGTATTGCAGTTGGCCATCTGAAAGACTTCATGGCAGAAAGACACATGCGAAAGAATCCTATGGGCTTTCTCTCCATCCACATGCCTGGGTCTGAGACTTATCCCACTTAATATGCACCTTCTGCCCATAATGTGACTAGGAAAAATATCTTCCTTGTGAATTTGCTTTTGTTTCTCTAGGACTAATGATACTTGCACGACCAAACTCAGAAGGTTATTGGGGGGAAAATTCTACATACAGGAGAGCTATTGCTAATCATCACAGGCATCTCATCATGCCTTTGATTTCAGTTATTCATGTTCAAGTCTTTTCATCCCTGTTAGAATATAATCTTGAGGACACAAACGTGCCTGGTTTTTTTCTTTATACTTGAGAGTACTTTCATTATAGCCGATTTTCTATGAATGTTTGTTTACGTGCAAAGGGAGCCTGTGACACTTTGTGGAGACTCTATGTAATACATGAGGAACTTCAGTGATGTCGTCATCAATCATCAGGCATGAGTACCTGAAGTACCTACTCTGTGCCGGACATGGAGTCAGGTCTTGGAATTAATGAATGACAAGAATGAAACAATTCCTACCGATTCACCAAGAGCTCACAGCAGGAGCGCAGTATCACTGATGCCCACCAGGAGAAGCTCTGCTCAAGCCTCCAAGCAAGCGGCCTCCCCACAGCCTTCCTGGCCTGCCTGGGTACTCTGCCTGCCCAGGCTGTTAGCTCTGAATTTAACTTAGGGGATGATGTAGAATATTGATTAAAAATTCTTGTGGAGTTTTTAAAACCAATGGCTCCATCCCTATTCTTCCATGAGAAATTTCTACCTGTGTCTGGGTCCAAATCTCTAAACCTAAGAGTATAAATAGAGGAGATAAATGATTTGGAGAGAGCATGCTTTCCCTGCTTTCCCAGACCAGGGGACATCTCCAGCACTCAGAACCTTCCCTGGCTGGGCTCCCTGCTTCTGTTCTCAGGCTGATCACTTCCATTGCCCCTCATCCCAGGGAGATGCTCAGGCCACAGCAGCTTGCACAGCATGGCCCACATTGTGATCTCACTTCGTTCACAGTCTTCCTCTGTCCCTATAGATAAAGACTCAGGCCTCTGCAACCAGTCACACAGGATACAGGCTGCCCAGGTCTGCTCTGCTCACCTACACAGTGGTAGACACAATAGGTAGGACTCCAGAGTCTCTTCATGCAGAGCCACTTAAGAGGAAGATTGAAAGCCTCTCATGGTTAAAAGAAAGAAAGGGACAAACAGCCATTCGAGGTGCCAGCATCCAGATCTCCTTCCCCTCCTCCTCCAGGCCATTCCTTATTCCAGAAAATACACAATTTGAGACATCATTGCCTCCCTGTCCTTTTCATGGTTTCTTGGCCACTGCTTTTAAATCTTAATTGGGAGGGGATTTGGAGGGGAAAGGTGAGTGGGCAGGGTGGAGCATTTGTTAGTCATCCACAATTCTTTGAAAGTTCTCCCCTGTCCTCCATCCATCATCAGTCCAGGTTCTAAAGTAAATAAGAATGCAGAATAGAAAAGCGTAGAGGTTACTAATTTAAGAATGTGGATTTACTAAATTAATCACGGAATTAATGAGTGAAGACCATGGGGCCTTCCAGAGCAGGGAGAGAAACGCACTGCTCTACCATCCAGGCCTCCCACATACAGATATAATCTTGTTTCGAATTATTGTACTTTACAGACATGCCTATTTTTTTCAGTTGTTTTGATTTTACAAATTGAAGTTTTATAGCATCTCTGCATCAAGCAAATCTATTGCTGCCATTTTTCCAACACTATTTGCCCAAATCACATCTCTGAGTCTTATTTCATTAATTCTCACAATATGTCAGAAGTTTTCATTATTAATCTGTGATTAATAATGTGATCAGGGATTCTTGATGTTATTATTGTAATTGCGTTGGAGACCCACAAACCGTACCCACACAAGATAGCAAATATGATTGCTGCATATTGTGTGTGTTCTGACTGTTCCTCCAACAGGCTCTTTCCCATCTCTCTCCACGTCTTAGGGGCCTCCCGTTCCAGAAGCAATATTCCCGAACCAATAATGAAACTGGGTCAATTAATAGCCCTTCAACAGCCTCTAAGTGTCAAGGGAAAGGAACAGTCAGTCAATGCAGCTAATTTCCTTGTTATCTTCTTTTTAAAAATGTCTCAGTCACCCCAACTTTCAACTACCACTACCTTGATCAGTCAGCAGCCATCAACTTGGAGGCTACACCCTCCAGCAGTTAAAAAGTTTGCAAATTCCTGAAGGTTCAGATTAAGGTTAGCATACCTTAGCAATAAAGTATTTTTGTAATGGGCAGCTAGGTGGTGCGATGGATAGAGTGTCAGGCTTGGAGTCCAGAAGACTTACCTTCCTGAGTTCAAACCTGATGTCAGACACTCACAAACTGTGTGACTCTAGGCAAGTCGCTTCACTTTGTTTGCCTCAGTTTCCTCAGCTGTAAAAATTGACTAGAGAAGGAAATGACACACCATGCCACCACCTTTGCCAAAAAAAAAAAACCTAGATAGGTCCACAAGGAGTCATAAAAAACTCAAAAAAGTCTGAAAAACTAAATTTTTAATTAAGGAAGACACATTATTTTTTTAAGAATTATAGTATACGGCAATAGCACACTTAATAGACTAAATAAAACACAGTGTAAAGATAACTTTTATATGCATTGAGAAACCCAAAAATTCATATGACTCACTTTATTACGATCCTCACTTTATTGTAGTCTAGAAGCAAACCAGAAAAATCCTCCAGGTGTGACTGTAGTCCCCTTTCTTATGAAGAAGATCATTCTTCCCCTAGAAGGACAGGCTGCTGCTCTGCCCAAGCAGTTCCTCTCCTCCTGGAGAAGGCCCCCAAGACCAAGGCCCTAGGGAGAGGCTCTCCATTGCCCTTTAAGACTGGCTACTGCTCAGATGCCTTCCCCTCCTTACCTCAAGGTGGGAAAAATCTGAGCACTTTAAAGTTTAACAATTGGCTCTGCAGCTGGACAGGATGCTGCTACATCAGGCCCAGAGACAACGACCACAGCAGAGACACAGGCCTCACAGAGAACTACAGTGCCTCCAGCACCCACTTCAGCTGCCCAGGCATCAGCAAACTCTAACACCAACTGTGAGTAACCAGCTCTGTGCCGGGACAGTGTCCCTGCTCATTGGCCTCTGGGTATGGGCCCAGCCCTGCACAAACAGTCCTGCATGATCTCTGAGAGTGGGGTAGGACAGCAGTACATTCAGACATTTCTGATATTTTGCAGGTTTATGTCTGGGGCACATGCTGACAGTCTGTCCACTCTACTTGGAGTCAGGAAATCTGTTTTAAAATTCCATGCTACCTAGTTGAGTGATGTTGGAGAAGTCATTTAAAAATAGATGGGGGGGACGGTTAAGAATCTACAGTGATCATTTTCATAAAGGGCTTTGCACACCTTAAAGCCATCATGCTTGAGTGGATCCTCATGGAGGTGGGGCTTTGGGAAAAAAGGTCTACAAACTTCTCTCATCCATGAATGGGCAGCTTTACTAACACAGCACCAACTAATTTTCAGGTCCCAGAAATAACAGAGATACAGAAAGGATAATTCACCATATTGATAGTAAGTATAACAAAAGTCATGTCCCAGAATGAGCCCCTACATAATTTCTTTCCTAGACCTGCAACCCTCATCTCCATCCCCTAAAATGAGTACACTATCCTCCCAACCTGGGAAAAAGAGATGAGCCTCTTTCTGAGGGTGAGGATAGCTAAGCCTTTTCTTTGTTGGACATCACAGAACATTGAGCTTTCAGACATACTCAAGGCCAGTCAGTCAGTGAACAAGCAGGTTTAGGTGTCAGGCACTAGGCTAAGCACTGGAGATACAACGAAAAGCAAAAATAATCAAGGAGAACATAATCCTGCCCATAAGGAGCATACAATGAAATGGGGAAAAGAACGTAGAAATATCTAGATAAATGCAAGACAGAGAAAGACAATATGGAAGTAATCTGGAAAGGATGAGGAACTGGGAAGACCAAGTAAGGCCTCCTGCAGGGGTGAGAACTGAACTGAGTCCTGAAGGAAGGCAGGGGAGAGGGCAGAGCATCCCAGGCAGGGGAGGCCAGTGCAGAGGCAAAGACGGGGGAGATAGAGTAATGTGGGTGAGGAACTACAGGCAGACCAGGTCCCTTCCAGGTCTAAAATGATTCTTTGAATCTCTTCCCTTCCTGCAGTCTAACTTGCAGAGCAGGAAGACATGTCCCTCTCCCCCTAGTCTGCCCAGCCTGCATGATTCTGGCAGCAGCTCTAAGCCTCTATCCCCAACCTTGGGCTCAGTGTGGTGCAGGAGGGTGGGTGGGCCCAGTGAAAAAGAAGATCTGGGTTGACCCAGATGACTCTGGCTACCTCAGGTTCACATCAGGGGCATGATCTCATTCTGTTTTTCTTTCTTCCAGATGCAGTCACAACAACGCTAAAGCACATGTTCCTTTACTTTCCCAAATTTTGTAAGAGTCATTAAGCTCTGAACCAGGAGGAATCATTAATTAAAAGAATTCCTTAAAGGAAATCATCACAAATACGTTTCCTTGAATCTAAACTATTAAACCAGAGCAGCAAACCTGCTGTGTGTCTTTACTGAAGGAATTACAGGGAGGGGATGATCTTGGACAGGGGGTGAAGTGGGCACTCCTGGCATCCAGGGGGGAAATTTCTTTAGTAATCTCTGTCCTTCCCCAACCAGTTCAAATGTTGTCTGCAACCTCAGTTGCTCAGCTCCTTCACACCCACACAAATGCAAACATATAATAGACACAGGCACCCTCACCCTCACTGCCTAAAGGCCAGGTATGATACATTTCACCTCTATCCCCCAGGGTTGTCCAGTACACTTAAGAAGGATAAGGACATTCAGGCTCTCTGCAAAAGGATCCAACCATTTGAAATTTGGTGTTCCCCCGCCCAAGTATATGGTGGCCCCTGGAGACCCAGTTTCATTTACACACTAGCAGCTAAATTAGCTTTTGGTAAGAAATATTTACATCAACATATACTATCACAAATGCTAAGATATGTTGCCCCAACATGAGGAACACAGTCACTGTACACATGCGCACGCGCACGCGCACACACACACACACACTTTGTACCACCTCAGATTTTAGGGAAGGGAAAGAGATTACCTATGTAGTTTAGCTCCATTCTTATAGCACCCAATCCAAAGATCTGAGCCTGATATTTGGTCTGCCTGTCAAAAGTCACTTCTCATTCCAGTCCACCCTCCACTCAGCTGTCCAACTGACCCTCCTAAAGCATGGCTCAGATCATGTCACACAAGTACACCCATTCTATAAACTCCCATTGACTCCCTGTCACCTCCAAGATTAAATATAAAACCCTCTGGCTTTGAAAGCCCTTGATAGGGTGGAGAGTAAGCAGTAACCTGAACAAGCTCCAAAAGAATTTCGTCCTTGGGAACTAAAAAGTCAATTTGAGCGGACTTAAAAGTGACGGAGCCCATTGTGAGACGGAGAGTGACAGATTCCCAACCCAGAGAGGTGCCTAGT
>JAQQSV010002552.1:0-12805 GCA_028646515.1 Pseudochirops corinnae
GAGAGAATAGATTGGGGGAGGGGGGACACACTGGGATGGCTGTTTTGGGGTGGGGGAGGGGGAAAGAGGAGGAGAAAATATGTAACTCAAAATCTTGTGGAAATGAATGATGCAAACTATAATAAAATTAAAAAAAAAAAAAAAGACTTTTCACCACCTTGAATCCTCCCTTCTGTGCAATACAAGCCCATGTGTTTAACCAGTACTCAAACCGATAGCTTTCCTAATCAGTGCTGGTGAACTAAACACAAGAGGCCCATGCCACAAGAAGATAGACCTGGCTGGAGAGCATGGTAGGGTGTCCTCATCAGCCATGTAGGCATTAAGCAGAGACCAGATGTCTGGGATCAGAGCAGAACTTCCTAAAGTAGAAAATGGGAGGCAGTGCACTTACAAGAGAATTGTCTCCAGAGTCAGCAGAACTGGGCTTCAATCTGGCCTCTGATGTTTACTACTGGTTTGCCATTGACCAAGTCACAATGTCCCTGGGCCTCAGCTTCATCACCTATAAAATGAGCACAATAGACTAGCTAGACTTTTCTAACCTATTTTATAGATTAAGAAGCAGGCCCAAGTAACATGACTTTCTCAAGAACACCTTGGTGGAAGGTTAAAGAAATTCTCAAATTCATTCCTTCTGACTTCCAGTACTAACTTCATCGTACTGTGATGTCCTGGCCTAAGCCATTCTCTTCTCTGTAATTCAGAAACTAAGACTGACTGTGGTCAAAAATTTTAACCAAAATATGCTTTTCCACTCGTTCAAGAGAGAGAGAAGATGCTGGAGTTAACACACTTCACAACTTTCTCACTAACAGGACAACTAGGGATCTTTCACATGTTTTTAGTTCAGACACTCATCTCTTCTTACCTGGATTATTCCTATAGCCTCCCAATACTGACCTTCCTGCCTCACATTCCCATTCCCCATACACATCCCACTATAAATCCTTTCTCCACAGAGTTGTCAAAGTGACTTTCATTCAACTGATATCTGACCATGTCACCCCTTTAACCAACTACCCCAATTCAACCACCCCATTGATTGTCTCTTACCTTTAGTATCAAATATAAATTGCTTGGCATTTAAAGTTCTTCAAAACCTGAACTTTCTTCTCTTCCTATGCATTACTCCTCTTTGACTACTCTATGGTCAACTGTACTTTCCTACTTGCCCGCCCTCCATGTGAATATGAGAGAGAGAGAGAGAAGAAGAAAACAGCTGCTCCATCAGATTTATCCTCTGCCCAGCAGAGAAACTCTTCTTACAACAGGTACTCTTCTAGCGAGGAGGAGAGTAGATACTGAAAGGAAGAGAAGGCACTGATGAGAAGACCTGTGCATCATTAAGTCTTTCCCATTGCTTCTATTACTAATAAAATCAGAATTATCATTCTTCTGCCATCTCAGAAGCCCATAAAGGTTTGAGGCAAAACTGCTTCTTCTTTATTCCAAGCTCAATGCTGGGTCTTAAGGCCAATGGTAGTGCTGTCTTTTTATAGGGGACAAAAAAGAGCAAATTGAACTAGATGACCTCTAAGGACCCTTCCAACTTTATATCTACAATCCTATATCTGTTTCTAATTTTTTTTAAAAGTCAATCTCTGTTAACAACAGAAAAACAGTCCAGTCACATAAATGCTACTTATTTTCTACCATAAAAGTTATGTAAGGCCCCCATAGGTACCAGCCATCATGCTTGTTGCTGAAAACTTTTTAGTGATCTGCTGTCTCTTAGAGTAACCCCTTCCATTTTCTGGAACTTTTAGGAAAGTAGTTCAGAAATAAAAGCTAAACTTTCTTCCTTGCAACTTTGACCCAAAGTTCCTACTTTTGCCTTCTTGGGGTAAGCAGAACAAGTTTGTTCCTTTTTCTACATTTCAGTTTCTAAAATTCTTGAAAACAATATGGTCCCCACCCTGTCTTCCCCTCTTAAAGTTTAACATCTCCAATTCCATCAACTGATCCCCATATACCATGACTTAAGGGCACTCCACTATTATAGTTAAACTCCTCTGAATACATTTTTTCTGTTCATCATTGTCCTTCCTAAAATTCAACACCTATAATTGAGAATAAGAGTGTAAAGTCAATCATGAACAGCTCTCCTGAGGACTGCTGCTGTGAATAACTTTAAGGATATAATCACTTAGTACAGTGAGCTCTCTATTTATTCAGCAGTAAACTAAAGCAAAACATTGAAGAAACTAAAGCACAACAATCACAACAATGTAACATGATAACTTATTACTAAGGTGGACACATTCAGTAAGTCACAATTTCTTCAATCAATATAAGGTACCAATCTAAAGCATCCTTTCATATTGATTGGAGGCTGACTTCTAATCATCCTTAGGTGGTGGTAGAAAGTACAAAGGCCATCCACCCCTAGCTCACAATAAGTTACAATATCATCAGTCAGCACTGAGGACCCAAGTAAAGTCTCCTTTCACCCAAATCACCCAGGGCTGATTTTCCAAACCCCATGGCTCCTTTTCCATGCTGTCAGTTCTAGCCTGGATTGACCTGTTTCCTGGATTCATAGGTAGACAACTCTCTGCTCCTGTTCCATATTGCAGATAATGGGTACTGCTCCACCCCAAGCTCTTCACAGTTTCTGTTTCTAGAACAAAGCTCAACAAGGCTACAACAATATTTCCACACTTTGTCAACACTATCATCTCAATTCACTTTCTGTCTGAGAAATCAACACAAATCAAGAGTGCTTCTGTCTGACAAAGTAACACCAACACAGAACAACAGACAGATAGCCTACATCACAAACATTCTTTCTTTGCTCTGCTTGGTCCCAGCTCATACTTAAACTTTTGTTTGCTCTGCTCCTTCCTGTTCTCCCCTTCCAGCAAGCTCCTCTCACCTTGGGCTCCATGTGATGACATTGGGCCTATTAAGGACAGGGAAGTTCACCATACTCCCTTAGGCCTATTAAGGGCAACACAATGTATACTGTTTACAACAAAGACTTGACACAGTCAAAGGTGAGGCTCAAAGGTACCTGAATAGCTGAAAAAAGGAAAAAAAGCACTACTTTACTTGCCATTACAAATAATCCTAATGTGTTTTAATCAGAGCAGATAATCATCTCCCTAGTCCTGAACATTATTCCTCTTAGTGTAACCTAATACCACATTAACTTTTTTTAGTTTTCACATCATATAACAGTATGGTTCATTGAACCTGAAGTCTACTAAAATAGAACATCTTTTTTCAAACTATCTAGCTATGCTTCTCTGAGTAAATTCATAATGCCCTCCTACAAAGTTGTATGGATATGGTTGAAATTAAGCTAAGTAACCACATGTTATGAGCCATTCTTCACCCATATTATTAATATCCACTAGATGCTAAGATTCTGCAACCTGCAATGCTATGTTGCTATGTCCACCGTACAATCTATTACTGGTACATGATTTCGGTTTCCTTAAGTGTAACCTCTGCATAATTTCTGGTTGCAATGACCTGATCATGAATCAATATTTCAAACCTTTCTGATTCTATAAACAGAGACAGGTTATAGAATGGCTCATGACAGTCATTTTTGATTCATCTTTGTCAAGAAATCCTTGGTTAAGTTCATAACGGATCTTAATTGTTTCACAGGGTCTATTTGTAGGTCAGTCAACCAGCATTAATTAAAAGCCTATTTTGTTCCAGGCTCTGAAACAAGTTCTGGGGATATCATGAAAGAGAAAAAAAAATTGTCCCTTCTTTGAAAGAGGTCACAGCCTAATGAAGGAGATATAAGACAAAGAATTATGGACAAAGATGGATGGATAGATAGATAGATAGATAGATAGATAGATAGATAGATAGATGATAGATAGACAAGTGATAGATATTATAAATTCTAGATCAGCTCAGAGAAAAGCACTAGAATTAAGGTGAAATCAGAAAAGGCTTATTGAACAAAATCGAATTTTAGTAGAGACTCGAAGGAAGCTAGGGAATCCAGAAGATGGAAATAAGGAAGGGAAGAATTCCAGGTATGTGGGATAGGAAGTGAAAACATCTAGAGTTGGAAGATAGGAGTGTCTTTTGTCAAGAACAGCAAGAAAGCCTATGCAACTAGATTGTAGATTACATGGAGGAAAGAAAGGTATAAGAATTCTGGAAAGGTAGATGGGCCAAGTTATGAAGGGCTTTGAATGCCAAACACAGGATTTTACATTTGATCCTGGAAGCAATACAGAGCTACTGGAGTTTATTGAATAAGCAGGTGGTGACATGCTTAGACCTACACTTTAGAAAAATCACTTTGGCAGCTGAATGAAGGATAGACTTGAGGCAAGCAGAGCAACCAGGTTGTTATTGAAAGGGTCCAGGGGTGAAATGAGGAGGACCTACACGACCTGATGAGGGTGGTGACAGTGTCAGAGGAGAGAAGCAGATGTGTAAGACAGATGTACCAAAGGTAAAATCAACAGAATTTTAGTTTTTTTTTAAAAAGTGTATACCTATCATCAGCCCTTACTATTGCATAAAGAAATGATATTTGCTTCATCCTATGGTATTTCTGTAACTTTTTGTCCTGTTTATGATTTATTTTTAGACTATCAATGCTATTGCTCTTTAAAAATCAAGAATTTTTCATTTTTCTATAGCCACCTTAGGGTGATGGGCCTTTTGATTTATTAATATTGTACAAGTATGTTTACAATATGTTCAATATCTGTTACTGTCCTTTGTACAATTCTAAAAGTATACATTAAGAATGGTTTTACATAGATGTTCATTGATTTTTTAAATATTATTATTATCATTATTGTACTCAGAGTTGATAACTGAAGTAAATTATCTGACTATGTCTTCAATTTCTAAGCTGTCTTCATGTGTCATGCTTTGTGGCAGTTTTCATTTTGGATCTAGATTACTTTATCAGGATTTTTAAATTAAAAATTGACTCCCATGAGCTGGTTTAAGCTGGCTCCAGTACAATCCTGGGTGGGGTAATGTTTTATATCAACTTTGTTTACTGTACCCCTTCAGTAAATATTCACTTAGACTAAATGATTCTTGTCTGAGAAATCTTAGAGGAGGAGGGAGAAACAAACCACTTAGGGCTTAAGGCAATGGCATTAGAGCTTTATCACTGACCCTTCAGAAGTGTTCCTAGAACCCTGAAGGAGAAATAAAAACGACCTAGCTCTGGGAACCTGACTCATCAATAATAGTGGGAGTTGAGATAAGACTCCTCAGAGCTTATACAGACCATACTAAGACAAAAATAAGATAATTTCTGTTCTTAAGAAGTTCATGTTTTATTTGGGTTGGAGTTACATAGATATTATGAACCTGTATACAAACTAAATATTAATTATGTTGGAGGAAGTCATGGAACTAGTACTCAAGGCTTCATGCCATTCAAAGATATTTGTTTCCACTCAATCAACTACCTTTTGAGGAAATACGGAGCTTGTGGGAATTGGATTTTCTTTACTTTTTTCTTCCAGTGGCCAAAGGACATATATGTTGTCAGCAGCTGATAAAAAAAAAATAACAGAATCTCTCCTGCTTTCAATTGATGGAGTCCTTTACAACTTTCTCTGAATTATAGTTATAATTCATGTAAAGGGATTGAAGACTAGCAAAGGTTGAATAATGGGGTGACAATTGCCAAATTTTAAAGAATCATCTTTGTTTTTAGAAGAACCTTTCATATACTTAGACAAATGGGATCACACGTTTGAAGGTCCTGAAAGGTAATGTATGAACCTCCCTGAGTGTTCCTTATACAATGCATCTTTATCTACCTTGAGAGGTTCCAAATGAATTCTGCTGTTTTCCTGACTCTTTTCTTTGAGTCTGCATCTGTTAAACTGTTGCACACACTTCATTCCACATAAAGTATGAGAGCTGAAATTTCTCTTTAGTCAACACTGGGTGCTTAGAGCGTCTGAGGATGCAAAAATCAGAGGGACTTTTGCAGTATTTTTCACAGATACAATTTATTCACAGGCAGTTGGATTCCCATTGTTCTTGTCTTTAAAACTTCCAAAGTTCTATGCTTTCGTAGAAAGATTTCCTGCCTTTTTCCGTGCTGTTTCTTCTTGGCTTTCTCTTATAATGAGTTCCCTGAATTCTTCATACTCTTTACATAGATAGATGATGATGCATTGCCCAGTCTTTTGTAATTTTCTTTCCAATCTTTCCTTTTAATCTTTTCTTTTTTATTTTAATTTTCTTATTTTTTCTTATTTAAACTAGAACTGTGATTTCATCTGTATAAAGGAGCTACTGCTAAGGAATTTTCTCTACCAGTGTAGATTAGTATTTCTTCTATGGTGTATAGGTTTAGAAGTTTGCCAGAAGAATTCAGAGGTTAAGAGATTTACCCAGGGTTAGACAGCTGTTATGTGGAGCACTTGAACTCAGATCTTCCTGACTAAGGCTGGCTCTGCAGTTCACCTTCTGCAAGAAGCTTTCCCAGTCCCTTTTTATGCTAGTACTTGCTCTATGAGATTATCTTCTACCTACTCTGAATGTAGTTTAAGAGTACATGGCCATGCTGCCTCCTCAATGCTCTTCATTCAGATTAGAACTGGAAAGCACCTTAGAGATCACCCATGCCAATCCTCTTATTTTTCATACGAGGAAAGTCAATCCCCAAGAGGTTCATTGATTTGCCCATGGTCACACAGGTAGCAAGTGGCAGGACTGGGATGCTAGCATCCTTCCCACAACTACACCATGCTATCTCCCTTTCTCAAGACCTCTCTCAGGAATTTACCTTTGTGGTGGTAAGAAAATGCTTCTGCTTGATGTGGAGACAAATAAGGAGAGTTTCTTAATAACACTTTCAAATTCCTTTTCTTCTTTTGCTGAAGTTCTTCAAGTCTCAATGAGCTATACATTGCTTCAGCACAGAAGTGTCTTCTCTGTAGACTGCTTCATGCTTTTCTTACTCAAGGTTCTTTCTCATTGTCTAGGACTAATGACACTCAAAGATGTCAATTTCCCAAGCCATTGTTACAGGTTATTTTATTTTCCTTCATTGTCAAGACAATGAAGGAAAACAAAATTAAAATAAATGAGGGAAAGTTAAAATAAAATAAGAATAAAATAACCTGCATTGTGATCTGCAACAATGGTTTGAGAAGTTGAAAGCCTATAAAAGTCTCAGTGCAAAATTGAGAATTGCATTCCTCTCAAAAAAGTCTATAAGTATCATGTCCAGATGGGTCAAATTGATTTTATTTTATTTTATTTTTTGGTGCAATGATGCTGTATGCATCATTAAATGTTGTGATTTCTTTTTTCCTTGGATTGCAGTGCTAAAATTACAGACCTAAGATGTTAAAAGTGATTTAAGTATATTCGCCTGCTGAGAGTAATAGGCAATCACAAGAGAAGGTAAACAATGTATTGGAAAGCCCATATCAAAGTCTCAAAAGAGCATTGTAAAGAAAGTTGATGTATACCATTGTTCAGGCTAATTTGAAGTCTATTATTGGGCAGAGATCTATTAAGCATGCCACCGATATCAGCATATTCATAAGAGACAACTACAATTATTCAATAAGGATTTATTAAGGACTTATTATAAATGTATGTATATGTATATCTAAATCATATATATCATATATACACGCACATACATATGTATATATACATATATACTCATACATATGCATATATTTATATATACACATATATGTGTATGTGTATCTATATGTACGTGTGTATACATATATATACACACAGGTATGTATAGATACACACACAGAATAAAATCAAAATCAATGCAAGGTAGTTTAGGAAGGAAAAGCAATGACAGTTGGGGAATCTGGTCAAGAAAAATCAAGATAGTGGTGCTTGAGCTGAGCTTTAAAGGAAAGTAGAGATTATAAGAGATGGTGTACTCTAAAAATAAGGAGATGGGAAATGGAATGTCACATCCCTGATAAGTTCCCTGGCAAGAAGGCCAGTCTGACTAGTCTGACTGAAGGAGTACAGGCTCTGAGAGCCTCCTTGTTCCCCTGAGGCCATAAGCCTTTCATTATCTCTAAACCCAAATCTCTGTTACCTTAAACCTAGCCTAGCCCTCCATTGTCTGTTAACTTCAGGTTGCCTTCAGCTACTTTCCATCCTTAATACCATTCTCTTAGTTCCTGTTGTCCGACCTCCAGTCATCCCCGCCTACTACCATTCCCATCAAGACCCTCCCTAAACTCCTCCTCCAGTCACCTCAGAATACTTGCCCACCCCTAGATCCCTCACATAGTCTTTTGGTATATAAAATTGATCTTGTTTCCATGAAAGTTCTCAGATTCAATCTGGCCCATCACAAGGGCTCAGATTCATTCTGACTGGTCTATAAATACAAGCGTCACAAATGCTCAGATTCCTTAATAGTCTACCCAATATGGTGAATCTGTAATAAACTTTGTTTTTCTTTGGCTGAAAGAAGGCTTGGGTAGAATTCATTCAGCCAGGACCTGTGTGTCATTATTTTGGGGTCCCAGTACCACTAAATCTCAACATGACTACAGTCTAGCAGCAGGACTATAGAATGCAGGAAAGGGAGTTATATTTAATGAGCCTGGAGAAGCAAATTGGAATCAAAGCTAAACAGAGGAGCTTCTATTTTATTCTAGAGGCATTTAGAATGTTATTACAATAGACCAGGTGAATGGGATTATGGGACCTGAATGGATTAGGGTAGTGTTTGGTTAAGTAGGGAGAAGGGAAAGATATGAAATACTTTGAGTCATTGTACCAATACTCTATCCACTAGCTATCCCCCGGTGTGGGGGTGGGGGGTGTGCATTTCCCAAATTCTGGGATATATTCATGTAACTAACATAAAGTATATGTGTGTATGTATGTGTACACACACACACACACACACACACACACTCATATATATTCTGTCTGAGCCAGAACTTTGCTTCATTATTAGGTTCACATTGTGGCATTGTGATAGTTCTTGCCTTGCACTGCCTTCCCTGCTGTCTTCTCTGACCTCTGCTATTTGCCAGGCTTTCTCAGTTCTGCCACCCACATAGGGTGAACCTTCTACTGTTCATGACTCCTGCCCATGTGTCATTCACAAACAGGAAAAAAAAATCATACTAATACATTTCTTAAGTGGGTTCCTGCTTAAAATTTGATTACCTTAATACCATCTCTCTTTCCATAGAACTGTCATTTTGTAAACAAAACAAAACACAAACTGACTGAATTTGGACTCCAGCTAGGAAATGTAAGGGGTGTACAGTTTATACGTGTTGGTGAAATTCAAACACCTGAACACTTATTGACAAACAGTAATGACTATAATTAACTATGGAGACTTTTATTTAAGCAGATGTTTTTGGTTGTAAACATGACCCTAACTAATGAATTCACTAATACTTGCAACCCGATTTCAGAGTAGGAAAGGACCCCAATGGCCACTGGGAACCTGAAAAAGAATCCTCTTCAGGCAGTCGGGCAGCAAGCATTTATTACATGTGTGTCAGGCATTATGCTAAGTAAGCGAAAAATAGGTGCTGTTACCAAGGTGTTAGCCTCTTTTACATAAGAATATTTACCCCATTCTGTCTCTCCCTATCTCCTCTCATTATATTTCTCTCTCACCTCTGATATTTTATTTTTTAAATATCATTCCTTCCTATTCAATTGATCCTGTGCCCTCTATGTATACCTGTACACATATATACACAAACTCACATATGTATTCATACACTTAAATATCCTCCTATAAAGACATATATATGTATGTATACATTTATATTCCCTTCAAGTATCCTCATATAGAGAAAAGTTCCATAAGTTACAATTATTGTTTTTCCATGTAGGAATGTAAATAGTTCAACTTTGATAAGTTCCTTATGATTTCTTTACCCTGTTTACCTTCTCATGCTTCTCTTGCTTCTTGTACTTGAATGTCAAATTTTCTGTTCAACTCTGTTTTTTTCATCAAGAATGCTAGAAAGTCCTCTACCTCATTGAATGACCATATTTTCTCCTGAAACATTCTCAGTTTTACTGGGTAGGTGATTCTTGGTTTTAATCCTAGCTCCTTTGACATCCAGAATACCATATTCCAAGCCCTTTCATCCCTTAATGTAGAAGCTGCTAGATCCTGTGTTATACTGATTGTGTTTCCACAATATTGGAATTGTTTCTTCTTGGCTGCTTGTAATATTTTCTCCTTGATCTGGGAACTCCCGAACTTGGCTATAACATTCCTAGGAGTTTTCTTTTTGGGATCTTTTTCAAGAGGTAATTCATTAATTCTTTCAACTTCTATTTTGCCCTCTGGTTCTAGAATATCAGGGCAATTTCCTTTCAGAATTTCTTGAAGAATGATTTCTAGTTTTTTTTTTTTTTATCATGGCTTTCAGGTAGTACAAAAATTTTTAATTATCTCTCCTTGATCTATTTTCCAGGTCAGTGGTTTTTCCAATGAGATATTTCACATTGCCTTCTATTTTTTAATTTGTTTGCATCTGCTTAACAGTGTCTTGATTTCTCATAAAGTCATTTGCTTCCATTTGCTCCAATCTAATTGTGAAGGAATTATTCGTTTCAGTGAGCTTTTGAAATTCTTCCATCTGGCAAATTCAGCCTTTTAAAGCATTCTTCTCCTCATTGACTTTTTGGGCCTCTTTTGCCATTTGAGTTAGTTTTTTTTGTTTTTTGTTTTTGTTGTTTTTTTTTTTTTTTGCAATTAATCAATAAACATTTATTGAACACCTGCTATGTGCTAATCACTGTGCTAAGGCTGAGGACAGAGAGAGGCAACAGAGAGTACTTGCTCTCAAGGAGCTCACAATCTAAGAGGAGAGACAACATACAAACAAATGTATACAAAACAAGCTATATAAAGGATAAGCAGTAGATATTCAATGGAGGGAAGGTGCTGGAATTAAGAGGGCTTGGGTGAGATTTTAGGTGAGATTTTAGAGTAGTGCTGGGGAATAAGGTGTAAGAAGGCTGGAAAGGTAGGGAAAGGGCTAGGTTATGAAGGGCTTTGAATGCCAAATGGAGGGGTGTATGAGATACACATATTAAATAATCACATAAAATAAATTTTAATTCTCTTTTGACCCAGTGATACCAATAATGACCATATACAGGAGTTCAAAGGCAAAAGGGGGAAAGGTCCCAAATATACAAAATAAGAGTATTTTTTGTGTTAACAATCAATAAACATTTATTAAGTGCCTACTATGGGCCAGGCACTATGCTAAGCACAAAAAGATACAAAAAGAGGCAAAAGGCAGTTCCTGTCCTCTAGAAGCTTATAATCTAATGGGAGAAACAAAAAGTAAATACATACAAAACAAGCTATATACAAGATAAATAGTAAATAATTAAAAAGGAGAAGGCACTGGAATTAAGAGGGGCTGGAGGAAGCTTCCTGTAAAAGGTGGGATTTTAGGTGAGATTTAAAAGAAGCCAAAGAATTAGAAGATATATAGGTGCTTTTCAACTGGGAAATGGCTGAACAAACCGTGGCACAGTAACGCAGTATTGCTGTGAAAAAAATCTAGCATTAATTCAGAGAAATTTGGCAAGAATTAACAGAAGCAGAAAAAAGTATGCAATGACTTTAATAACGTAAAATAAGTTACTGAAAAATATTAGCACCCCCACTGATATAGTGACTACTCATGATTTATGATAGATCACGTATAACTACTGACAGCTGGCAGAAAGGTGGACGCCTGTAGGAGCAGAATGAGGTATATGCTGTTACACTTGGTGAGCATACTGAGTTGTCTTGCTTAATCATCATTTGTTGCCAGAACAGTTCTGATCCTCTACTGACCCACACAAAGAAAGCGGAGAGGAAGGAATTAAGCATTTGTTAAGCCCCTACTCTATGTGTGAGGCACGCTGCACAGCACTTAACAAATATTACTTTCTACTTGTACCTCTGCTTGGTTTCAGTTCCACAGAACAAGATTCCCTCTGGTCAAGCTCACACGCCCCCTTCTCCTCCTAGCTTCCTTTTCTGTGTCCTCCCCCATTAGACGGTAAGCTCCTGGAGGGCAGGGGCGCTTTCTTTTTTCTTATTTGCATCCCCAGCAGCGAGCACTGTACTTGGCAGGCAGCAGATGCTTAATAAATATGTGATGAATTGAACATGATCTCATCTGATTTTCACACCCACCCCAAGAGGCAGGTGCTATTATTACTCTCATTCTACAGATGAGCAAACTGAAACAGGCGGTGATAAGTGACTGCACCAAGGTTTAGATTTAGGTCTTCCTGACTCCAGGCCCAGTGCTCTAGATGCATCACCTACCTATCCGTCTCACAGAGAGCAACCAGGGGTTATCTACCACCAGTCACTCTGTGCCTCACCTCTGACTGGAACAACCAATTACTAGTATGCCCTGCTTGGTAACAACTTGCTAGACAAAATGTATAAACTTTGGAGCTTAAATTGGGAGTGATTACAAAAATAATCTGTTATTTACAGAAAGATCTCACTGTATACTTCTTTTAAATGTGAGTCTCTCCACTTGTCTTTCTCTGTCCCTAATTCCCCCTCCAAAGTATTTAAAATAGTCTTTGATTTACAAAAGTTCTGTTTACATGAACTTTTCAAGCACACCCTTAGAAGGTGAAGTGTTTTAGATGTATCCAGGCACGAATGATGCTGCCAGGTCTTCCTCAGCATCAGCCTCCTGTAACGATACTAGGATTTGAAGATCTTCCACGCCCCTTGAGCTTGCTGATGTAGCAGGAAGGGGTGGAGCAAGAGAACGCCAGAGCCAAGCTAGTCTCTGTGCGGTGCGGACTGGAAGCGGCGTCAGAGGCAGTGGCT
>JAQQSV010002552.1:12905-25511 GCA_028646515.1 Pseudochirops corinnae
TTCACCTTCTAAGGGTGTGCTTGAAAAGTTCATGTAAACAGAACTTTTGTAAATCAAAGACTATTTTAAATACTTTGGAGGGGGAATTAGGGACAGAGAAAGACAAGTGGAGAGACTCACATTTAAAAGAAGTATACAGTGAGATCTTTCTGTAAATAACAGATTATTTTTGTAATCACTCCCAATTTAAGCTCCAAAGTTTATACATTTTGTCTAGCAAGTTGTTACCAAGCAGGGCATACTAGTAATTGGTTGTTCCAGTCAGAGGTGAGGCACAGAGTGACTGGTGGTAGATAACCCCTGGTTGCTCTCTGTGAGACGGATAGGTAGGTGATGCATCTAGAGCACTGGGCCTGGAGTCAGGAAGACCTAAATCTAAACCTTGGTGCAGTCACTTATCACCGCCTGTTTCAGTTTGCTCATCTGTAGAATGAGAGTAATAATAGCACCTGCCTCTTGGGGTGGGTGTGAAAATCAGATGAGATCATGTTCAATTCATCACATATTTATTAAGCATCTGCTGCCTGCCAAGTACAGTGCTCGCTGCTGGGGATGCAAATAAGAAAAAAGAAAGCGCCCCTGCCCTCCAGGAGCTTACCGTCTAATGGGGGAGGACACAGAAAAGGAAGCTAGGAGGAGAAGGGGGCGTGTGAGCTTGACCAGAGGGAATCTTGTTCTGTGGAACTGAAACCAAGCAGAGGTACAAGTAGAAAGTAATATTTGTTAAGTGCTGTGCAGCGTGCCTCACACATAGAGTAGGGGCTTAACAAATGCTTAATTCCTTCCTCTCCGCTTTCTTTGTGTGGGTCAGTAGAGGATCAGAACTGTTCTGGCAACAAATGATGATTAAGCAAGACAACTCAGTATGCTCACCAAGTGTAACAGCATATACCTCATTCTGCTCCTACAGGCGTCCACCTTTCTGCCAGCTGTCAGTAGTTATACGTGATCTATCATAAATCATGAGTAGTCACTATATCAGTGGGGGTGCTAATATTTTTCAGTAACTTATTTTACGTTATTAAAGTCATTGCATACTTTTTTCTGCTTCTGTTAATTCTTGCCAAATTTCTCTGAATTAATGCTAGATTTTTTTCACAGCAATACTGCGTTACTGTGCCACGGTTTGTTCAGCCATTTCCCAGTTGAAAAGCACCTATATATCTTCTAATTCTTTGGCTTCTTTTAAATCTCACCTAAAATCCCACCTTTTACAGGAAGCTTCCTCCAGCCCCTCTTAATTCCAGTGCCTTCTCCTTTTTAATTATTTACTATTTATCTTGTATATAGCTTGTTTTGTATGTATTTACTTTTTGTTTCTCCCATTAGATTATAAGCTTCTAGAGGACAGGAACTGCCTTTTGCCTCTTTTTGTATCTTTTTGTGCTTAGCATAGTGCCTGGCCCATAGTAGGCACTTAATAAATGTTTATTGATTGTTAACACAAAAAATACTCTTATTTTGTATATTTGGGACCTTTCCCCCTTTTGCCTTTGAACTCCTGTATATGGTCATTATTGGTATCACTGGGTCAAAAGAGAATTAAAATTTATTTTATGTGATTATTTAATATGTGTATCTCATACACCCCTCCATTTGGCATTCAAAGCCCTTCATAACCTAGCCCTTTCCCTACCTTTCCAGCCTTCTTACACCTTATTCCCCAGCACTACTCTAAAATCTCACCTAAAATCTCACCCAAGCCCTCTTAATTCCAGCACCTTCCCTCCATTGAATATCTACTGCTTATCCTTTATATAGCTTGTTTTGTATACATTTGTTTGTATGTTGTCTCTCCTCTTAGATTGTGAGCTCCTTGAGAGCAAGTACTCTCTGTTGCCTCTCTCTGTCCTCAGCCTTAGCACAGTGATTAGCACATAGCAGGTGTTCAATAAATGTTTATTGATTAATTGCAAAAAAAAAAAAAAACAACAAAAACAAAAAACAAAAAAAACTAACTCAAATGGCAAAAGAGGCCCAAAAAGTCAATGAGGAGAAGAATGCTTTAAAAGGCTGAATTTGCCAGATGGAAGAATTTCAAAAGCTCACTGAAACGAATAATTCCTTCACAATTAGATTGGAGCAAATGGAAGCAAATGACTTTATGAGAAATCAAGACACTGTTAAGCAGATGCAAACAAATTAAAAAATAGAAGGCAATGTGAAATATCTCATTGGAAAAACCACTGACCTGGAAAATAGATCAAGGAGAGATAATTAAAAATTTTTGTACTACCTGAAAGCCATGATAAAAAAAAAAAAAACTAGAAATCATTCTTCAAGAAATTCTGAAAGGAAATTGCCCTGATATTCTAGAACCAGAGGGCAAAATAGAAGTTGAAAGAATTAATGAATTACCTCTTGAAAAAGATCCCAAAAAGAAAACTCCTAGGAATGTTATAGCCAAGTTCGGGAGTTCCCAGATCAAGGAGAAAATATTACAAGCAGCCAAGAAGAAACAATTCCAATATTGTGGAAACACAATCAGTATAACACAGGATCTAGCAGCTTCTACATTAAGGGATGAAAGGGCTTGGAATATGGTATTCTGGATGTCAAAGGAGCTAGGATTAAAACCAAGAATCACCTACCCAGTAAAACTGAGAATGTTTCAGGAGAAAATATGGTCATTCAATGAGGTAGAGGACTTTCTAGCATTCTTGATGAAAAAAACAGAGTTGAACAGAAAATTTGACATTCAAGTACAAGAAGCAAGAGAAGCATGAGAAGGTAAACAGGGTAAAGAAATCATAAGGAACTTATCAAAGTTGAACTATTTACATTCCTACATGGAAAAACAATAATTGTAACTTATGGAACTTTTCTCTATATGAGGATACTTGAAGGGAATATAAATGTATACATACATATATATGTCTTTATAGGAGGATATTTAAGTGTATGAATACATATGTGAGTTTGTGTATATATGTGTACAGGTATACATAGAGGGCACAGGATCAATTGAATAGGAAGGAATGATATTTAAAAAATAAAATATCAGAGGTGAGAGAGAAATATAATGAGAGGAGATAGGGAGAGACAGAATGGGGTAAATATTCTTATGTAAAAGAGGCTAACACCTTGGTAACAGCACCTATTTTTCGCTTACTTAGCATAATGCCTGACACACATGTAATAAATGCTTGCTGCCCGACTGCCTGAAGAGGATTCTTTTTCAGGTTCCCAGTGGCCATTGGGGTCCTTTCCTACTCTGAAATCGGGTTGCAAGTATTAGTGAATTCATTAGTTAGGGTCATGTTTACAACCAAAAACATCTGCTTAAATAAAAGTCTCCATAGTTAATTATAGTCATTACTGTTTGTCAATAAGTGTTCAGGTGTTTGAATTTCACCAACACGTATAAACTGTACACCCCTTACATTTCCTAGCTGGAGTCCAAATTCAGTCAGTTTGTGTTTTGTTTTGTTTACAAAATGACAGTTCTATGGAAAGAGAGATGGTATTAAGGTAATCAAATTTTAAGCAGGAACCCACTTAAGAAATGTATTAGTATGATTTTTTTTTCCTGTTTGTGAATGACACATGGGCAGGAGTCATGAACAGTAGAAGGTTCACCCTATGTGGGTGGCAGAACTGAGAAAGCCTGGCAAATAGCAGAGGTCAGAGAAGACAGCAGGGAAGGCAGTGCAAGGCAAGAACTATCACAATGCCACAATGTGAACCTAATAATGAAGCAAAGTTCTGGCTCAGACAGAATATATATGAGTGTGTGTGTGTGTGTGTGTGTGTGTGTACACATACATACACACATATACTTTATGTTAGTTACATGAATATATCCCAGAATTTGGGAAATGCACACCCCCCACCCCCACACCGGGGGATAGCTAGTGGATAGAGTATTGGTACAATGACTCAAAGTATTTCATATCTTTCCCTTCTCCCTACTTAACCAAACACTACCCTAATCCATTCAGGTCCCATAATCCCATTCACCTGGTCTATTGTAATAACATTCTAAATGCCTCTAGAATAAAATAGAAGCTCCTCTGTTTAGCTTTGATTCCAATTTGCTTCTCCAGGCTCATTAAATATAACTCCCTTTCCTGCATTCTATAGTCCTGCTGCTAGACTGTAGTCATGTTGAGATTTAGTGGTACTGGGACCCCAAAATAATGACACACAGGTCCTGGCTGAATGAATTCTACCCAAGCCTTCTTTCAGCCAAAGAAAAACAAAGTTTATTACAGATTCACCATATTGGGTAGACTATTAAGGAATCTGAGCATTTGTGACGCTTGTATTTATAGACCAGTCAGAATGAATCTGAGCCCTTGTGATGGGCCAGATTGAATCTGAGAACTTTCATGGAAACAAGATCAATTTTATATACCAAAAGACTATGTGAGGGATCTAGGGGTGGGCAAGTATTCTGAGGTGACTGGAGGAGGAGTTTAGGGAGGGTCTTGATGGGAATGGTAGTAGGCGGGGATGACTGGAGGTCGGACAACAGGAACTAAGAGAATGGTATTAAGGATGGAAAGTAGCTGAAGGCAACCTGAAGTTAACAGACAATGGAGGGCTAGGCTAGGTTTAAGGTAACAGAGATTTGGGTTTAGAGATAATGAAAGGCTTATGGCCTCAGGGGAACAAGGAGGCTCTCAGAGCCTGTACTCCTTCAGTCAGACTAGTCAGACTGGCCTTCTTGCCAGGGAACTTATCAGGGATGTGACATTCCATTTCCCATCTCCTTATTTTTAGAGTACACCATCTCTTATAATCTCTACTTTCCTTTAAAGCTCAGCTCAAGCACCACTATCTTGATTTTTCTTGACCAGATTCCCCAACTGTCATTGCTTTTCCTTCCTAAACTACCTTGCATTGATTTTGATTTTATTCTGTGTGTGTATCTATACATACCTGTGTGTATATATATGTATACACACGTACATATAGATACACATACACATATATGTGTATATATAAATATATGCATATGTATGAGTATATATGTATATATACATATGTATGTGCGTGTATATATGATATATATGATTTAGATATACATATACATACATTTATAATAAGTCCTTAATAAATCCTTATTGAATAATTGTAGTTGTCTCTTATGAATATGCTGATATCGGTGGCATGCTTAATAGATCTCTGCCCAATAATAGACTTCAAATTAGCCTGAACAATGGTATACATCAACTTTCTTTACAATGCTCTTTTGAGACTTTGATATGGGCTTTCCAATACATTGTTTACCTTCTCTTGTGATTGCCTATTACTCTCAGCAGGCGAATATACTTAAATCACTTTTAACATCTTAGGTCTGTAATTTTAGCACTGCAATCCAAGGAAAAAAGAAATCACAACATTTAATGATGCATACAGCATCATTGCACCAAAAAATAAAATAAAATAAAATCAATTTGACCCATCTGGACATGATACTTATAGACTTTTTTGAGAGGAATGCAATTCTCAATTTTGCACTGAGACTTTTATAGGCTTTCAACTTCTCAAACCATTGTTGCAGATCACAATGCAGGTTATTTTATTCTTATTTTATTTTAACTTTCCCTCATTTATTTTAATTTTGTTTTCCTTCATTGTCTTGACAATGAAGGAAAATAAAATAACCTGTAACAATGGCTTGGGAAATTGACATCTTTGAGTGTCATTAGTCCTAGACAATGAGAAAGAACCTTGAGTAAGAAAAGCATGAAGCAGTCTACAGAGAAGACACTTCTGTGCTGAAGCAATGTATAGCTCATTGAGACTTGAAGAACTTCAGCAAAAGAAGAAAAGGAATTTGAAAGTGTTATTAAGAAACTCTCCTTATTTGTCTCCACATCAAGCAGAAGCATTTTCTTACCACCACAAAGGTAAATTCCTGAGAGAGGTCTTGAGAAAGGGAGATAGCATGGTGTAGTTGTGGGAAGGATGCTAGCATCCCAGTCCTGCCACTTGCTACCTGTGTGACCATGGGCAAATCAATGAACCTCTTGGGGATTGACTTTCCTCGTATGAAAAATAAGAGGATTGGCATGGGTGATCTCTAAGGTGCTTTCCAGTTCTAATCTGAATGAAGAGCATTGAGGAGGCAGCATGGCCATGTACTCTTAAACTACATTCAGAGTAGGTAGAAGATAATCTCATAGAGCAAGTACTAGCATAAAAAGGGACTGGGAAAGCTTCTTGCAGAAGGTGAACTGCAGAGCCAGCCTTAGTCAGGAAGATCTGAGTTCAAGTGCTCCACATAACAGCTGTCTAACCCTGGGTAAATCTCTTAACCTCTGAATTCTTCTGGCAAACTTCTAAACCTATACACCATAGAAGAAATACTAATCTACACTGGTAGAGAAAATTCCTTAGCAGTAGCTCCTTTATACAGATGAAATCACAGTTCTAGTTTAAATAAGAAAAAATAAGAAAATTAAAATAAAAAAGAAAAGATTAAAAGGAAAGATTGGAAAGAAAATTACAAAAGACTGGGCAATGCATCATCATCTATCTATGTAAAGAGTATGAAGAATTCAGGGAACTCATTATAAGAGAAAGCCAAGAAGAAACAGCACGGAAAAAGGCAGGAAATCTTTCTACGAAAGCATAGAACTTTGGAAGTTTTAAAGACAAGAACAATGGGAATCCAACTGCCTGTGAATAAATTGTATCTGTGAAAAATACTGCAAAAGTCCCTCTGATTTTTGCATCCTCAGACGCTCTAAGCACCCAGTGTTGACTAAAGAGAAATTTCAGCTCTCATACTTTATGTGGAATGAAGTGTGTGCAACAGTTTAACAGATGCAGACTCAAAGAAAAGAGTCAGGAAAACAGCAGAATTCATTTGGAACCTCTCAAGGTAGATAAAGATGCATTGTATAAGGAACACTCAGGGAGGTTCATACATTACCTTTCAGGACCTTCAAACGTGTGATCCCATTTGTCTAAGTATATGAAAGGTTCTTCTAAAAACAAAGATGATTCTTTAAAATTTGGCAATTGTCACCCCATTATTCAACCTTTGCTAGTCTTCAATCCCTTTACATGAATTATAACTATAATTCAGAGAAAGTTGTAAAGGACTCCATCAATTGAAAGCAGGAGAGATTCTGTTATTTTTTTTTTATCAGCTGCTGACAACATATATGTCCTTTGGCCACTGGAAGAAAAAAGTAAAGAAAATCCAATTCCCACAAGCTCCGTATTTCCTCAAAAGGTAGTTGATTGAGTGGAAACAAATATCTTTGAATGGCATGAAGCCTTGAGTACTAGTTCCATGACTTCCTCCAACATAATTAATATTTAGTTTGTATACAGGTTCATAATATCTATGTAACTCCAACCCAAATAAAACATGAACTTCTTAAGAACAGAAATTATCTTATTTTTGTCTTAGTATGGTCTGTATAAGCTCTGAGGAGTCTTATCTCAACTCCCACTATTATTGATGAGTCAGGTTCCCAGAGCTAGGTCGTTTTTATTTCTCCTTCAGGGTTCTAGGAACACTTCTGAAGGGTCAGTGATAAAGCTCTAATGCCATTGCCTTAAGCCCTAAGTGGTTTGTTTCTCCCTCCTCCTCTAAGATTTCTCAGACAAGAATCATTTAGTCTAAGTGAATATTTACTGAAGGGGTACAGTAAACAAAGTTGATATAAAACATTACCCCACCCAGGATTGTACTGGAGCCAGCTTAAACCAGCTCATGGGAGTCAATTTTTAATTTAAAAATCCTGATAAAGTAATCTAGATCCAAAATGAAAACTGCCACAAAGCATGACACATGAAGACAGCTTAGAAATTGAAGACATAGTCAGATAATTTACTTCAGTTATCAACTCTGAGTACAATAATGATAATAATAATATTTAAAAAATCAATGAACATCTATGTAAAACCATTCTTAATGTATACTTTTAGAATTGTACAAAGGACAGTAACAGATATTGAACATATTGTAAACATACTTGTACAATATTAATAAATCAAAAGGCCCATCACCCTAAGGTGGCTATAGAAAAATGAAAAATTCTTGATTTTTAAAGAGCAATAGCATTGATAGTCTAAAAATAAATCATAAACAGGACAAAAAGTTACAGAAATACCATAGGATGAAGCAAATATCATTTCTTTATGCAATAGTAAGGGCTGATGATAGGTATACACTTTTTAAAAAAAAACTAAAATTCTGTTGATTTTACCTTTGGTACATCTGTCTTACACATCTGCTTCTCTCCTCTGACACTGTCACCACCCTCATCAGGTCGTGTAGGTCCTCCTCATTTCACCCCTGGACCCTTTCAATAACAACCTGGTTGCTCTGCTTGCCTCAAGTCTATCCTTCATTCAGCTGCCAAAGTGATTTTTCTAAAGTGTAGGTCTAAGCATGTCACCACCTGCTTATTCAATAAACTCCAGTAGCTCTGTATTGCTTCCAGGATCAAATGTAAAATCCTGTGTTTGGCATTCAAAGCCCTTCATAACTTGGCCCATCTACCTTTCCAGAATTCTTATACCTTTCTTTCCTCCATGTAATCTACAATCTAGTTGCATAGGCTTTCTTGCTGTTCTTGACAAAAGACACTCCTATCTTCCAACTCTAGATGTTTTCACTTCCTATCCCACATACCTGGAATTCTTCCCTTCCTTATTTCCATCTTCTGGATTCCCTAGCTTCCTTCGAGTCTCTACTAAAATTCGATTTTGTTCAATAAGCCTTTTCTGATTTCACCTTAATTCTAGTGCTTTTCTCTGAGCTGATCTAGAATTTATAATATCTATCACTTGTCTATCTATCATCTATCTATCTATCTATCTATCTATCTATCTATCTATCTATCCATCCATCTTTGTCCATAATTCTTTGTCTTATATCTCCTTCATTAGGCTGTGACCTCTTTCAAAGAAGGGACAATTTTTTTTTCTCTTTCATGATATCCCCAGAACTTGTTTCAGAGCCTGGAACAAAATAGGCTTTTAATTAATGCTGGTTGACTGACCTACAAATAGACCCTGTGAAACAATTAAGATCCGTTATGAACTTAACCAAGGATTTCTTGACAAAGATGAATCAAAAATGACTGTCATGAGCCATTCTATAACCTGTCTCTGTTTATAGAATCAGAAAGGTTTGAAATATTGATTCATGATCAGGTCATTGCAACCAGAAATTATGCAGAGGTTACACTTAAGGAAACCGAAATCATGTACCAGTAATAGATTGTACGGTGGACATAGCAACATAGCATTGCAGGTTGCAGAATCTTAGCATCTAGTGGATATTAATAATATGGGTGAAGAATGGCTCATAACATGTGGTTACTTAGCTTAATTTCAACCATATCCATACAACTTTGTAGGAGGGCATTATGAATTTACTCAGAGAAGCATAGCTAGATAGTTTGAAAAAAGATGTTCTATTTTAGTAGACTTCAGGTTCAATGAACCATACTGTTATATGATGTGAAAACTAAAAAAAGTTAATGTGGTATTAGGTTACACTAAGAGGAATAATGTTCAGGACTAGGGAGATGATTATCTGCTCTGATTAAAACACATTAGGATTATTTGTAATGGCAAGTAAAGTAGTGCTTTTTTTCCTTTTTTCAGCTATTCAGGTACCTTTGAGCCTCACCTTTGACTGTGTCAAGTCTTTGTTGTAAACAGTATACATTGTGTTGCCCTTAATAGGCCTAAGGGAGTATGGTGAACTTCCCTGTCCTTAATAGGCCCAATGTCATCACATGGAGCCCAAGGTGAGAGGAGCTTGCTGGAAGGGGAGAACAGGAAGGAGCAGAGCAAACAAAAGTTTAAGTATGAGCTGGGACCAAGCAGAGCAAAGAAAGAATGTTTGTGATGTAGGCTATCTGTCTGTTGTTCTGTGTTGGTGTTACTTTGTCAGACAGAAGCACTCTTGATTTGTGTTGATTTCTCAGACAGAAAGTGAATTGAGATGATAGTGTTGACAAAGTGTGGAAATATTGTTGTAGCCTTGTTGAGCTTTGTTCTAGAAACAGAAACTGTGAAGAGCTTGGGGTGGAGCAGTACCCATTATCTGCAATATGGAACAGGAGCAGAGAGTTGTCTACCTATGAATCCAGGAAACAGGTCAATCCAGGCTAGAACTGACAGCATGGAAAAGGAGCCATGGGGTTTGGAAAATCAGCCCTGGGTGATTTGGGTGAAAGGAGACTTTACTTGGGTCCTCAGTGCTGACTGATGATATTGTAACTTATTGTGAGCTAGGGGTGGATGGCCTTTGTACTTTCTACCACCACCTAAGGATGATTAGAAGTCAGCCTCCAATCAATATGAAAGGATGCTTTAGATTGGTACCTTATATTGATTGAAGAAATTGTGACTTACTGAATGTGTCCACCTTAGTAATAAGTTATCATGTTACATTGTTGTGATTGTTGTGCTTTAGTTTCTTCAATGTTTTGCTTTAGTTTACTGCTGAATAAATAGAGAGCTCACTGTACTAAGTGATTATATCCTTAAAGTTATTCACAGCAGCAGTCCTCAGGAGAGCTGTTCATGATTGACTTTACACTCTTATTCTCAATTATAGGTGTTGAATTTTAGGAAGGACAATGATGAACAGAAAAAATGTATTCAGAGGAGTTTAACTATAATAGTGGAGTGCCCTTAAGTCATGGTATATGGGGATCAGTTGATGGAATTGGAGATGTTAAACTTTAAGAGGGGAAGACAGGGTGGGGACCATATTGTTTTCAAGAATTTTAGAAACTGAAATGTAGAAAAAGGAACAAACTTGTTCTGCTTACCCCAAGAAGGCAAAAGTAGGAACTTTGGGTCAAAGTTGCAAGGAAGAAAGTTTAGCTTTTATTTCTGAACTACTTTCCTAAAAGTTCCAGAAAATGGAAGGGGTTACTCTAAGAGACAGCAGATCACTAAAAAGTTTTCAGCAACAAGCATGATGGCTGGTACCTATGGGGGCCTTACATAACTTTTATGGTAGAAAATAAGTAGCATTTATGTGACTGGACTGTTTTTCTGTTGTTAACAGAGATTGACTTTTAAAAAAAATTAGAAACAGATATAGGATTGTAGATATAAAGTTGGAAGGGTCCTTAGAGGTCATCTAGTTCAATTTGCTCTTTTTTGTCCCCTATAAAAAGACAGCACTACCATTGGCCTTAAGACCCAGCATTGAGCTTGGAATAAAGAAGAAGCAGTTTTGCCTCAAACCTTTATGGGCTTCTGAGATGGCAGAAGAATGATAATTCTGATTTTATTAGTAATAGAAGCAATGGGAAAGACTTAATGATGCACAGGTCTTCTCATCAGTGCCTTCTCTTCCTTTCAGTATCTACTCTCCTCCTCGCTAGAAGAGTACCTGTTGTAAGAAGAGTTTCTCTGCTGGGCAGAGGATAAATCTGATGGAGCAGCTGTTTTCTTCTTCTCTCTCTCTCTCTCATATTCACATGGAGGGCGGGCAAGTAGGAAAGTACAGTTGACCATAGAGTAGTCAAAGAGGAGTAATGCATAGGAAGAGAAGAAAGTTCAGGTTTTGAAGAACTTTAAATGCCAAGCAATTTATATTTGATACTAAAGGTAAGAGACAATCAATGGGGTGGTTGAATTGGGGTAGTTGGTTAAAGGGGTGACATGGTCAGATATCAGTTGAATGAAAGTCACTTTGACAACTCTGTGGAGAAAGGATTTATAGTGGGATGTGTATGGGGAATGGGAATGTGAGGCAGGAAGGTCAGTATTGGGAGGCTATAGGAATAATCCAGGTAAGAAGAGATGAGTGTCTGAACTAAAAACATGTGAAAGATCCCTAGTTGTCCTGTTAGTGAGAAAGTTGTGAAGTGTGTTAACTCCAGCATCTTCTCTCTCTCTTGAACGAGTGGAAAAGCATATTTTGGTTAAAATTTTTGACCACAGTCAGTCTTAGTTTCTGAATTACAGAGAAGAGAATGGCTTAGGCCAGGACATCACAGTACGATGAAGTTAGTACTGGAAGTCAGAAGGAATGAATTTGAGAATTTCTTTAACCTTCCACCAAGGTGTTCTTGAGAAAGTCATGTTACTTGGGCCTGCTTCTTAATCTATAAAATAGGTTAGAAAAGTCTAGCTAGTCTATTGTGCTCATTTTATAGGTGATGAAGCTGAGGCCCAGGGACATTGTGACTTGGTCAATGGCAAACCAGTAGTAAACATCAGAGGCCAGATTGAAGCCCAGTTCTGCTGACTCTGGAGACAATTCTCTTGTAAGTGCACTGCCTCCCATTTTCTACTTTAGGAAGTTCTGCTCTGATCCCAGACATCTGGTCTCTGCTTAATGCCTACATGGCTGATGAGGACACCCTACCATGCTCTCCAGCCAGGTCTATCTTCTTGTGGCATGGGCCTCTTGTGTTTAGTTCACCAGCACTGATTAGGAAAGCTATCGGTTTGAGTACTGGTTAAACACATGGGCTTGTATTGCACAGAAGGGAGGATTCAAGGTGGTGAAAAGTCTTTTTTTTTTTTTTTAATTTTATTATAGTTTGCATCATTCATTTCCACAAGATTTTGAGTTACATATTTTCTCCTCCTCTTTCCCCCTCCCCCACCCCAAAACAGCCATCCCAGTGTGTCCCCCCTCCCCCAATCTATTCTCTC
>JAQQSV010002553.1:0-25488 GCA_028646515.1 Pseudochirops corinnae
TCCTAGGTTCTTTTTTTGATCATGGTTTTCAGGTAGTCCAATAATTTTTAAATTGTCTCTCCTGGAGTCAGTGATTTTTTTCAAGGAGATATTTCACATTGCCTTCTATTTTTTCATTTGTTTGAATCTGTTTAATAGTATCTCGATTTCTTGTAAAGTCATTTGCTTCCATTTGCTCCATTCTAATTCTGAAGGAATTATTCTCTTCAGCAAGCTTTTGAGATTCTTTTTCCATCTGGTACATTTGACTTTTTAAGGTATTCTTCTTCTCATTGGCTTTTTGGGCCTCTTTTGCCATTTGAGTTAGTCTATTTTTAAGGTGTTATTTTCTTCAGTCAGATTGTTGACTCTTTTCACGATTTTCTTGCGTCATTCTTATTTCTCTTCCCAATTTTTCTCTACTTCTCTTACTTGGTTTTCAAAATCCTTCTTAAGCTCCTCTATGGTTTGTAACCAGCCTACATTTTTCTTGGAAGTTTTTAGTGTGGGAGTTCTGACTGTGTTGTCTTCCTCCCAGGAGTTCCATGCTTTGATCCTTTTTGTCCCCCAAAAAGGAATCTAAAGTTGGATTGCTGAGCTTTCTTTGCCTGCTCATGTTGCTAGTCAGTTACTTGACTTTTGAGCTCAGTAGAACTCTGCTTTCAGAGGGGAGAGCTCTGTCCCAAATTGCTTGGATTTTCGCAGCTGCCAGAGCTATTAGAAGGCCATGGTTTCTGCAGCCCCACACACCTTGGCTCACTGAAAAAACACTGCAAGACCATGATCCCAATGCAGGCAGCTCAAGGCAAGAGCACTTAGCCTCTGAATGATTACTTGGCCCCCCTGCAATCTGCAGGCCATGAGCTCTGAAGCAGCCATGTAGAGGTGGCTGCAGGGCTGTTGCTTCAGACTACTTCTAGCTCTGGAGGCAGTTGGCTGCACCCTCTCCCCACATTTAGTCTGGTTCCACCGACCTTTTCCCTTTGTCCTTGGCTCTTATGGGTTGGTAATTCTGGAAACTGCCATAGCTGCTGGTGATCCACTCTCCTGAAAGCTCTAGCTGGGGCTTCTCCTGGACAGCCTGGGGCTAAAACCACATGGGTCTGAGCTCTGCTCCCAGCATGCTGTGTTGAGCCTTTTCCGTCTATCTGCTGGGCTGCCATCAGTGGGAGCCTTGTTTCTCTGTCATTTTATGAATTCTGGAGCTCTAAAATTTGTTTAGAGTCATATTTTATAGATATTTGAGGTGGTTATGGTGGAAGCCATGGAGTTGTCCTGCTTCTATGCTGCCATCTTGACTCCACCTCCAAGATTGCTTGTCTTGCACCTCTCATTTCATGCTTCTTCACAGGCCTGCGCTTTGTGTGGCATGCCCCTTCACCTTTCCCCAGCTCCTGTCTATCAGCTCTAACATTGCCTTTCTATGGTGCACCTCATCCAGCATCCATTTCCTCTTTTCTTCCACTCCCAAGGGTTATAAGTAGGACTGTTTAGGAGATTAATTGTCTCATTCATTGAATAACTTTTACATTGTTGGCCTGCTTGACCCTTTCCCCCAACAAGCATTCCTCCCTCTCCCTTCCAAGTGAACGAATTCCTATTTACAGCTCTGAGCATGAGTATTATGAATAAATACTGGAAAGTATAACTATATGTATATGCCTCTTCAACCATAGCTTTGTCTGATAGGGGCAGATTTAGCCTATATCTGGATACCTTTGAACCTCAAGATAGCAGCTTGATTTAAATAATAAATGTTTATTATGGCCAAATCATCTTCAAATCTTTCCTTTGTGCCTGAGAATATGATCATCCTCCAGATTTCAAATGGCAATAGTTATATGTCAATTTTTCTGCTGAAAGCAATGATGTCTAACGTGTACTAGACATGAAATGGTAGAGAACAATTTGGTAAATGGAAAGATATAGAATTATATAGATATAGCATGTCTTTGAAATTTCACTGAATTAATTATGTTTTGTTAAAATTAACACCAGGAGACTATATTAAGGAAAACATTTGTTGCCCTAACAGATTGATGCATGAGCTATTTTGATTAGAATGGAATATTCTGCTATATGAAGAGAAGTTAAAAGCCATAGAAGCATTGTGTGTATTGAATTTAGCTTTATTCAAATTGGTTGTCAATTTTTGTGTCAAAAGGAGTGTATTTTACAATGGCAATCAGTAGCATTAAAATATATTTGACATTCAAAGCACTTCATAACCTGTTCTCTCCATTTCCAGTTTTCTTACACTTCATATCCACCCTATCCCTATCCACCACTCCCATGTATTCTGTGATTTAGTACACTAGAATCCTTACTGTTGCTCAAACAAGAGGTTCTATTTATTTCCTAACTGAGCATTTTGACTGGCTGTCCACCATGCCTGGAAGGTTAGAACTCTCCCTCTTCATTTCTGCCCCTCTGACTTTCCTGGCTTCCTTCAAGTTGCAGTTAAAATCTCACCTTTCCACACCCTCCAATACATCTTAATTCTATTACCTTCTCTTCATTGGCTATTTCAAATATATTCTGTATTTGTACATAGTTGTTTGCATATTGTCTCCCCTATTAAACTACACTCTCCTTGAGGGCAGGAACTATCTTTGGTCTTTCTTCGTATACCCAGTACTTAGCATAGTGCCTGAAACTTAAGTGTGTTATGCATATACATATTCATACACATACATGCATACACACACACACATATGACTGGACTGGCTGATTTCTTTTTTGTTGCTAAAACCAAAGATCAAACTGGTTTAATTATTTTATAACGGGATTTCATAGAAGATAACTTTTTCCTTCCTTCCTTCCTTCCTTCCTTCCTTCCTTCCTTCCTTCCTTCCTTCCTTCCTTTCTTCCTTCCTTCCTTCCTTCCTTTCCTCCCTCTTCCTCTCCTCCCCTCCTTCCCTCTTTCTTTCCATTAAATAATTGAATTATGTAGTTAGACTTGTGTTTTAGGAAGATCATTTTGACAGTGGAATAGACGATGGTTAAGATTTCAATGAGAACAACTGGAAAATGTTGTACAGTGACTGGATTTTGAATTAGAGGACTAAAATTGACATCCCATATCTGTCACTTACTACCTGTGTGGCTATTGATGAATTACTTACCCTCTCTTGGACTTAGTTTGCATACCTATAAAATGAGGAAGCTGGGCTAGATTTCCTTTAAGGACCTGTCCTTTCCAGCACTGGACCTATGATCCTATGAAAACAACCTAGTTATATGAAAACATTGTTATAAAATTGCTCCATGATAATAAGGAGCACAATGTATATATGCACTCTGAACAGCCACAGAATAAAGTTAAGAGATCTATGGGATCTCTTGGGAAGAATAAAACAGTAACTACTACCTTTAATTTAAAATAATTTACTTAGTTATAGCTTATTATTTTAGGCTGTTAGAGCTGGAAGAGACCTTAGGACATCATATTAAACACTTCTCTATTGGTTGTCTCCTCCTTTAAAATGTGAGCTCCTTGAGAGCAGGTATTGCTATGCTTTTCTATTTATATCTCTAGTACAGTGCTTTGTGCATAGTAGGAACTTCCTAATAAATGCTTATTAGTTATTTCCTTTGTTCATCACCTAGTCCAGTGCCTCATTTTTATAAATGAAGGAGTTAAAAGTCAAAGAAAGGAAGTGATTTATCCCAGTTCAACTTTAATGGCATAGCTAGCTAGGACCTACAACTTGTCTCACCAACTGAGTTCTCTCTCTATTATTACAACATGATGTGTATGAAAATATATGATAAAAACACAGCAGAAGAAAATAAGTTTGTTTCACAGAAACTCAATAGCTTCCTAATGTAAAGTCAGCAAAGAAATTAATCCGGTTGGAGAAGAAAGGATTTGCTACAGGGTAATAAGAGATAAAATTGGAAGGAGATGAGAAGAGTTGCCAATACTCCTAAGCCTCAGTTTATCTTCAAAATTTATATTTGGCATAAGTGAATAAAAAGCCAGTCATTACAGGATCTTAAATGAGCAACCAACCAATACTTAAGAAGCCTGTAGCAGTATGATAAGTGATGTAGATACAGAGGATTATAAGACATCAGTCCTGTCCTCAAAAAGGCATAATCTGGTTGGGAGAACAAAGTATAGACACAGGAACATTAACCACAAAGCTGGTAAAGGATTATAAATTGTTGGACCATGAGATCATAGATTCAGAGTGGTAAGGGACCATAGAGATTATTTAGTTCAACCCTCTCTTTTTTTATTTAACAAATTTTGATATATCATCTAAATTTTTCCTGCCCTCCTCCTGTGTGATCATCCTACATAATGAATATTTTTAAAGAAAAAATAGATAAAAAATAAAAACAAAATCAACAAAATAATAAATACAGGGAAAAAGTCTGAGACTATATGCCATATCCAACATTTGTGGACTTCCCTCCTCACCAAAGGAGTGACCTGGGAATGTCTTCTCATTTTTCTTTAGGGCCATGCTTGTTTTATGTAATTTTTCATCATTCATTTTTTATTATTTTGTGGTGGTTGTTCTTTCCATTTATATTTTGCAGTTGTGTTTTCTTGGGTCTGCTTATTACTGTATCAGTTCATATAAATTGTTCCATGTTCTTCTGCATTCATCATATTCATAATTTCTTACAGTACTGTAATATTCAGTTATAGTCATGAAACACAATATGTTCAGGCATTTCCCAATTGATGGACATCTATTCTCCCCTACCCCCCAATTCTTTGTTATCGTGTATTCTACTATGAATATTTTGGTGTATATAGGAACTTTCTTTTTATTAATGACCTCCACGGAGTATATGCCTAGTATTTCAATCCTTGCATCCCACAGGGCATAGAAAATATAAACAATTTATTTGTACAAATCCACATTTTCCCCCCAAAATGGTTGTATTTATTCACAGCTCTACTAACAACGCACTAGTGTATATTATTATCTAACTATAACCCTTCCAACATTAACTATTCAGATCTTTTTTCATCTTTTCTAATTGACTGGGTGTGTGATAAAATTGATTTGCACTTCTCGTATTATTAGTTATTTGGAACATTTTAATATATGGGTCTCTTTTGTGAGAATTATTTTTAATATCCTTTAACACTTGTCTATTGGAGAATTACTATTAATTATATATATGTATATCATACACATATGTAATACATGCTGATTATCATATATTTTGGATAACAAATCTTCATCGAAGAAATTTTTTATAAAGATTCCCCCATTCTGTTGTTTACCATTATCTTAGATGTGCAAATTTTGTTTGTCCATCAAGTTTTCAATGTCATGCAATTAAAATAACATATTTTATCTTTCGTAATTTCCTATGTCTTTTGTTTAGTTAAAAATCTGTTACTTATAGCTGTGAAAGGCATATGAACTTCTGTCTAATTTTTATGGTATGCTCTTTAACATTAAAGTCACACCTTTTTGGATTGATTATGACATATGACGTAAGTAGTTGTTCTAAGCCCATTTTCTGCCAGACCAACCCTCTTATTTTATAGATAAAATATAAAGCTTAGATGGGCTCAAGGCCATGGAGGTAGTAAGTAGAAGAGGTGAGATTTTAACTTAGATCTTTATACTCCAAATTTAGTAGTGTTTCCTCTATAACATGCTTCAGTGAAGAAACCATTCCACCTTTAGTCATTCATTCCTTGGGGTTAAGCATTGACTTGTTCAGACACCTTTAAATAATAATGAGGAAATGGCGGGCAGGGAATCGTATATCTTCGTAATGTAAAGAAGGAGAAAATAAGGTTCGTGTGTGTATATGTGTGTGTGTGTGTGTGTGTGTTGTGTGTGTTGTGTGTGTGTTGTGTGTTGTGTGTGTTGTGTGTGTGTTTTGTGTGTGTGTGTGTGTGTGTGTGTTGTGTGTGTGTGTGTGTGTTAGGGGGTGGAGGTGAGGTAGAGATGTTGGGGCCACTTGGTGCTGAAAGGTCAGGAAGGAAGGATGAAAAGGGAGTGGGGAAAGGGAACAACAAAGACTAATGGCCAACTCTGGATTTTTCTGAGGACCAGTCCTGCTCTTCACAGCTTTTGTGTCTGTTTTGTACTTTAGGATAAACTTGTGAAAAAGGAGGATAAGCAAAGAAAATCAAATGAAATTTGATTCTCACATTGTATTCTTGGAGACAAATCATTTGTGTGACCCAGGGTCCACTTGTAATTCCATCCTGAATGATTTCTCTTTTTCCTTTTCAAAAATATTTCAGTTGCCAAGTAAATGAGCTCTTTGAAGGGTGCCGCTGTCGCCTGGCCTCAGTTCTGCAGTTAAGTGTAACTTTAGCACAATTCCAATTACAAAGCTCATTTTCCCCATTGGCTTGAAACTAGTCAAATAAGATCACTGCCTGGGTGCAATTCTTAACTGGTCTCAACCCTATTGTATTTCCGTTTTTTTTTTCTTTAACACACAAATGTCTTTTAAAAAGAGGAATTTAATTTTGCAGATCACTGGTTCATAATGTATATTAAGACCTCTTGTTGTGTTATTGTGATGTCCTTCTGTAAAGCTCATGCTTTTGACTCATTGTCAGGACTTAGAGTTGTTTTTCTTGGAGTAAGGATGGCTGTGTTACTGAAGGGGTAGATTCCAATCACTGTTCACTTCAGAAGGCCAGTATTTTGCCTGTATGTGTTATAAATTACTGCTGCTTTGGGTTTTTACATAAATATATAACTTTGGTAGTTTTTATTGATTTTTTTTTGGGTGTTTGAGTGGAATTAGGGTTAGTGGAAGGAGCATTCAACAGGAAACCAGAAGTTTTGGATTCTAATTCTAACTGCTACTACTAACTTAGCCGTATGACCTTAGGAAAGGCACTGAACATCTCTAGTTTTTCACTAATAAAATGAGGCTGAGCTAGATGATCTTTAAGTCATCTTCCTTCCAGTTCTATGATTCTATATTACAGAGTAAGTTGTTAGTAAGCACTCATTAATTGACTTACAATTAATTAACTTTATAAATTAATTAATGCTAAGAGTCACAATATGGTAGTTAGAACTGGAAGGGATCTTATGCATCATCTCTTCCAATTTCCTAATTTTAAAGATGAGAAAACCAAGAACCAGAGAAGTTACATGAGCAGACATAGTAGGGTCTTCTGTGTCTTCATCCAGATAAAGATAGTAAGCAGGATCAGGTCAAAGGCATTGCTTTGTGGCCTACTATTAAAGACCTTCCTCTAGTCAAGTACTGATACATTCTTTAGAATTCTTTGCACATGAGTGTTGAATGATTTATAATTCACTTAATTACGTATATTATCAAATAGTCAATATTTCTTTATCCATGAAGATATCATAACAGACTTCATGACAGTGTTCTTGTTTTCTTCTTTTCCCAGAGATATTTGAAAGCATAATTCTGCCCATCTCACTCTCCTGCTCAAGAAACTTCTTATTACCAGTAAAAAAAATACAAAGTTTTCTGTTTGTCATTTAAAATCCTTCATAATCTAGTTGTAGCTTAACTTTGCTGACCTCTTTCACATTACTCTCCAAACACTCTACATGCCAGTCAAACTGGTCAACTTGTTCTTCAAATGAATCATTCACTCTCCTACCTCTGCATCTTTACACTCCCTCCTCACTTCTTTCTCTTAAAATTGCTGACTTCTTTCAAGGTTCAGCTTATGCTCTCAGGTGTTAGTCCCCTCTCCTTCTTCAAATAATCGAGTATATACTTATCTGTTTACCCTTTGTACCATTCCAAGGAAATGGAATCTCATTGAGAGTAGGGACAGTTTTTTTTTTTAATATTATCTCTGTAATCCTCAGTGCCTAGACTGTGCCTTATATTCAGGACTTACTGGATGTTGTTGGATTGGTTTCTTGAAAAAAAGTATCTCTTAGTAAAAGAATAAATTTTAAGTATAAGAATTTTATACCGTGAAAGATACCCATAGAGAACATTCATTTTTAAGAGGAGAAATTTGTGGTATCCCTCAAATCATATAATGTATGAAGCTGACTAATCCACCTATACAATTAGGGCTGGTCCTTTCTGAGAACTATGTCCAGTTTCTCTGTTGTTCTTTTAAGTGTTCCATTTTATTCTTCTATTTAATTGCACTTGATTCCAATGAATTACATGCCACAAAAGATAAGTTTTCATCCCATTATGCATTGTCCAGTACATCAAAGTATCTAGGTATAATGAAGAAGGGAATTTGATCATTAATTTATTCCCATTAAAAAACATGAAATTTGTTGCCCTTCATACATGAAGATGACCCTACTGATACCATTAGGTTTTAAGGAATTATTGAAATGATAGGACATTGATAACCTGCAATACATTTAGAGGAAGGTAGCCAGGATGTTAGTGGATGGATGGGTAGTGCAATGAAAGCTATACCATAAAGACACATAATATCCGTCTTAAAGTTTTTGAATGGCTGTTACGTGAAAGAGGAATTATATTTGTCTTGCTTGGCTATAGACATCAGAACTTGCTGATCTCTAGGCAGAAGTTGCTGGTGGCCAGTTGCTACTAATTTTAAAGCAAATGTTTTATAACAATCAGAGTTGTCCAAAAGTGTAATGGGTTGCTCTAATAGAGTGAGCTCCCTCACCCTGGAGGACTTCAGATGGAAGTATTGGTCAAGAATGTTATCAAAAAGGATTTTTCCTCAAACACATGTTGGATTAGATGATCTCTGAGGCTCTTTTCAGTTCTGAGGTTCTGTGTTTTTACTGAAGACCTAATAAATGATGCACAGGCAAAGATCAATTCAAACATTTCTTAACGATCAGAGCCATCTCAAAGTGAAATATTTCCCCATTATTGAAGGTCTTCAAATGTGGGCAATGGTCAGGAATGTTATTAAAAGGGTGATTCTACTAAGGACCCAAGAAATGATGACAAATACCCTTATTCCATCCACCTTCAGTACCCTATGTCTGACAATAGCACTGACTCTGTTTACCAATGTCTATTTCCATCTTTGGGGCCATTTGAGTGAATCAGTGGTTGGCAGGCATGATAATCTTCCAGGCTCTTACCTTCAAAGGTTAGTGATGTAACCCACCTATGCCTAACTTGCTATAATAACCCATTATCATAACCATTAGGGCTTTGACTTAGATTCTAAGCCTTTAATGAGAAGGCTCTAACTCTACAAAATAGGGCTCCCTTTGTCAGTAACTGTTGTAAAGTATCTGGGGAGGGGAAGTATCAGTTAAAGAAGGGAAGAAGCACACTTCTAGGCTTGGGAAATCATTTTGTAGTTTCTGAAAAAAAAATGAACAATGTGAACTAAGGTAGAAATAAGAGATAAAAGGAACTCATAAGCAATGCCATTTTCCCTTTTCCTTTATCTTTGAACTGTCAAATGTCTTTTTAAACAAGTCATTTTGCAACAGCAAAGACATTGTCTTTGAAGATAAAATCAATTAATCGATAGGACTTTTTTGAGTATCAGGGTATTCAATAACGAAACTTGATTCATGCTGATCTTTATAATAGACTGGTATTCTCTCTCTCCTTTGGATTTGTTAGTTGCTTTTAATCTATGTTGTCATCCTCCTATATTCACCTCTCTCTCCCCGCCTTTTCTCTCTCTCTTTTCCTCTATCTTACCCCTCTCTTCCTCTATCCCTCCCCCACCCCTTCTCTCTCCCTACCTCTCACTCTCTCTGTATCTCCCACTCTCTCTCTCTCTCTCCTTTTTTCTCTCACAATTCTTTCCAGCACTTTAGTGTAAGTTAAAACAGAACATTACAAATTCAGACTATCTCATTTCTCCATTTCAAGATGTTTATAATTAATTTCAACAATAGCAAACATTTATTAAGCATCTACTGTATACAGAGATATGGTACTAGGTGGTGGGGATATAATGATAAATATGCCATAGGTTGTCCTCTTAAAGAGTTCATAGTGGAAAAGAGTCAAGACAAATAACTACGATAATAAAAAAAAACAGAGGAAGGAAGTACTCAGGGTAGCCAGAAAACCAAACCATTTTTCTCTTTGTTCAATCCTACTTTTCTAGGGATCTCTGTAGACATATAGAAGTGCCCTGGTAGGGGCTTCTCCACAAAGGGCAAGTATTAAGGGTCATTGGAGGGTTGAACAGCCCTCTCACAGCCTTGCATAGTTTATATAACTCCTGGTACCAATGAAGGGCATTATCTCACTTGCTATTTCTCATACTCCTCCTCTTGGTCCAGAAACTCAGCATTAGTCAGGAACATTCTGTTCTTACTAAGAGGGGTGAGATAAGAGCATGGCATTGTTCAGAAATTCTACCTCTCTGTCTAGGAGGCCTAGTTCTTTGATTCCACTGTTTATCCAGGAACTTCTGGTCACTCAGCCTCTTCTGTTCTTCTACAGCTTATGGCTTGGCTCAGTTTTCATTGCTATGTCATCTTTGGGGCTATGTAGTTTTCATATATATATGTATGTTTCCCTGGAAAGGGCCAACAGACTTCTTTCCAAGGGATGAGAATTTGAATCTAACCAGTTTCTTTCTATCTATTTCATCTCTTTCTGTCTCTGTCTCTGTCTCTGTCTCTGTCTCTCTCTGTCTCTGTCTCTCTCACTCTCTCTCCCTCCCTCCTTCCTTTCCTCCCCCCTCCCTACATCCCTCCCTCCCTTCCTCCTTCTCTCCCTTCCTCCTCTAATTCTCATTTTAATGACTAAGGTCAATGGTACAACCCAGCAGCCTGGAATTGGCTGTGAGTTCATCATTCTTAATGTGATCTCAAAGGTCAACCTCTTCCCCCTCCCTCCCTCCAAAATGAGTCCACACACTATCAAAGAGAGGCAATGCTAGTTCGTCCTGGTTACTCTTGTTAATCAGGAGCAAATCTTACCTGTGGAGTGAAAACTGTAGTTTGTAGCACAGTAGGAAGAATATAGATTAGTTATAGGAGGAACTTCTGGAGAGTAAGAACTGAGGGAGACGAATGAATTCTAAAGTGCCCTTATAGAATCTTTTTTCTCGAGATCTGTACACTCAGGAGAAAATACCACATATGTGTGGGAATGACTTATGCCGAGGAAGTTTTCCAGGTAGCAAGGGGGTAAGTCTGAATCATCTTAGAATTCTTTTCCTATACTTATCAGTTTTTAGGGAAAACAAAACAAAACAGAACATCTTCAGCATCAGGTTTTAGCTCATTAGGTAGAAAGTTCCCATTAGGAGCCTGAGGGCCAGCAAGGCAAGAGTGATTATTAGTGTTCAGAGCTGATTGCTGGCAATTATTCTTAGGTGAGAGGGATCAATAAAGAGAAAAAACAGTTTTATGTGTTTTCTTTTGTGTGGGTGTTTGTAAAATGCTTCCTCAATTCTTTTTAGGAGAAGCATTCAAAATCAAACTTGAAGTATCCACTGGAGTTTAGGTATAAAGCTATCACTGTGGCATGAAAGAGGCAAAGATTTGTTAGGTAGGATCCGGACCAGTAGTCTAGAGATTTGGGAAGGTATGGAGGGATCAGAAGTTTTCCGTGGTCAGAGAGATGAAGGATCATGAGTCCATGAGATTTGGCATTGTCTAATCATCAGGTGGGATTCATATGAAGTTTGTTGGCTCCTAACTGCTGGTCTTTCATGGACCTCAATTCGTGGAGACTTTTATTGATAATTTACCTATCTTGACTCATTTGTGTGAAATGGTTGACCCAGTTTGAAATAGATTGGAGTATCTAAAGTTAATTTAGGCCAGAGTATTCCACACACTCTGGCAAGGTAGCAGCATTGAATAGGAACAGTAATGAATAATAAAAGAAAACAATAATGGTTACACTCTTGGATGAGAACAGTGTCCTTCTACTCTCCCTTCCAAAGCTATCTGGGACTTGTTCTGGGCCAAGCTTGACCCAGAATGGTACAGGGTCCACGTTTAAGATTGGAATGAAATAAGGCATCTGCAGCATATCTAGCAGTTAGCAAAAAAGATGTTTGCTTAACAATAGCACAGAAAGAATATTTAGCAAGTATATAGCACTGATTCAGCTGGATGTATCTCCCATGCCTATACATAGGTCATGGTGGTATACCTGGTCTTTAGAATATGTCAAGGCCTAGGACCCCCACTTCTTTAGTTGTATGTGCTGGGATATGACTAGGGGCTATGATAATATTTTGAGCCTTAGTCACCTGGATCAGATGTTTTTCCAGGAGAGATTAATTGACTTTTAGGAAAAAAAAAAACTAGCCTAGTCTATGTGGTAGAGATGTTGCTCCTTATCACAGAATTCAAGCATTTTCAAACTCATTACTCTAAAAGCAAATGCTCTGATCCTCTCTGAAGCTACCCTGTAGTTTCGGATGAGACCCAGGGGTAGAAGATTTCATTGAAGATTCCTGGCTGCTTCCCTCATAGTCATCCCTGTGTACATAGTTTGCAACTAGTTTCTGTGTCTTAGATTTCTCATTTGGGTCCTGGCTTGGACTCTTTGTTAACTTTTGGCAGTTGGATTATACCTCTTCACTTTTTTCATGCTGTTAAGTCAGGCAGTGACCTCTATTCCTTTTCCATATTTTCTCCATCTTTTAAGAAGGAAACCGTTCCTCCTAGCTGTTTGATTTTTGTCCCCAAAGAGAATCAAGGGCAAACTTCCTTGGTTGATGGTGGTTAAAAAAAAGTGTCCTCTTCTGGCTCCAACTTATGTATCTAGCCTTTCTCCCTCCCATTGCTTTTAAAAAATAAATCTTATTTTATTGGTCTTTTGTTTTTACATCACATTCATTTCTGAATATATATCCTTTCCCCCTCTCTTATCCAGTCAGCCATCCCTTGTAATAAAGAGTAAAATACTACAGTTCAGCAAAACTAACCATGCATCAGCTGTGTTTGACAGCACATGCAATATTCCGTATCTATAGTTCCTTAACTCTGCAGTGAAGAAACTAAAGTACATTTACTTAACTTTTCTGTATATCTTCTTCCTTTTAGAGTCTTTCTCTCCCTCCCTCCCTCTCTCTGTATACATACATACACATACTATATATATATACACATATATATGTATATGTGTATATATACATATATGTATATACATATACACCCTCCACCCCCACATATATATGTATATGTGTGTGTGTGTGTGTGTGTATATACACACACACACACACACACACACACACACACACACAGGTGATATTTCAAGGCCAGATCATAGATGAGGAGGGGAGTTTAAGTTTCAAAGGTCATATTAAGCAACAACTCATAGGTCCTAAAGATTTGAGAGTTTAAGAAAATAGCTCTAAGAAAGCAAAATGTTAAAGTGAGCCTTGCTTCTAAGAGAGACAGCTAGGTGGCATAGTGGATAGAGGGTCCCTCCAGCTCCATTTCTATAATCCTATGATACTGTGCCACTGAGCAAACAGCAACCATAGAGTTTATTGAGTGGAAGGGTGACAGGATCAGACCTACACTTTGGGAAAATCACTTTGGTGGCAGAGTGAGGGATGAATTGGAGTGGGGAAACTTGAACAGGAAGACCCACGAGCAGGTTATTACCTTATTCCAGGCATGCAATGATGAGGGCCTGCACTTGATGGACAGCAGTATTAGAAGAGAGAAGGGGCTACACTGAAACAATGTGAAAGCTCATTGAAAATATGGAGAACTATTCATAACAGATAAATAGAATGTTTTTATTTCTTTTTCCTGGTGATGCTTAACATGATACTTAACCCTTTGGTCACCTTGAGGAGAACAGTTTCACTCAAATGAGGCAAGAATCAGGATTTCAAGGTAACAAGAAATGAGAGATGAGGAAGCAGAGGCACAGAGTATAGTGGATTTCTTTAGGACTTAGGCTGTGCAAGGAAGAATATATTAATAATTATAGCTTCAACAGATAACAAGGTCAGCATAAAGATTTTTTTAAGGATGGAATAGATCTGGGAATGTTTGTGAGAAATAGGGAAGAAGAAGTCAGTAGATGAGGAGACATGTCAGATTCAAGAGAGAGTGGGGATTGGGGGAGTTCAATGATTAGTCAATCTGCTCTCCCCGTTGAGGCTGAAGATGGAATCAAGAGTGGAAATAGAGGGTTGGACCTTGGTGAGGAGAGGTGCTACCTCTGTATTAGAGACTAGAATAAATAAAGGAAAAGACAATAGGGAAGTATGCTGAGGAGTTTTAAGTATACAATTAGGGGAAAAGGAAGTTGATGATTAATACCTCCTCTTTTACAAAATGGAAGTTAAAATTTCTCTGTTGAGAGGAAAAGGGGAGGGGTGTTCTGAGTGAATTGAAGTGGGAAGAGAAAATTTGGAAAAATAAGTGCAAGCTGTGAGATAGAAAGGGATGACAACTTGAGCAATGATCTAGAGTACAGATAAAAGGCAATGTGATTTGGGGCATAGAGGGAGGGATTTATATTAGCCTCTCATTGAATTTCATTTTCTTAGATTTGGCCAATGTCTTTACATATCAGTCGGATTTTTTTTTGGATCCTGTCAAGTGTATTCTTTCATACCTATTGTATTGTTTGTAAATTCAGTGTGTATTCTGCCTATACTTTCATTCAAGTGTTTGATAGAGTGACATGGTAGTCATTATTTCTGAGAAAATATACCTTGTTATTTCATTTAATTTCTATAATGCTGCACACATTCTAGATTTAGTTCAGTTTGGCTGTCTCTTTTTGATACTCTATGAATCTGATTGTTTATTTCAGAGAGCCTCCTCACATTTAGGACAAGAAAGACTATACCTAATCAATCTTCTAATCAATCAGCCATTTCCTTCATGATCTTTACCACATGGGCACTGGAATCAGTGTATGCATGCAGTACATGGAATGCAGATATATGCCATGGTCTTTAAAGGAGTTTAGAGCAAATTCAAATATGGCACCCAACAAAGTGTGACACGTGGAAATATATGATAATATTAATGATAAACACATTATAGTTTTCCCCAGGGGATAGTTTAGTTATCTATTTAATCAATATCAACAGCCCTCACAGGTAAACGAATGTGCAGCTATCATAATTTCTACACTGGGTCAGCTCCAAGCTGCATCCAACTCAGAGAATTCTCTACCTGATGGGAATACTTGAAGTCAACTTTATTGCTTAAAATGTGCAACAAATTGTTCTTAGTTTCCTTTGACAACCTGCTATGGAGTTGTCACTCATGAATTTCTCAAAATATTTTTTGGGAATCAATTTATATTTTCATCCTATATCACCTCTTGTGGGCAATGGGGTCTATAATATTACTTCCTGCTGGTGAAAGTAGATTTCCCTAGCTGCTATTTATGTTCTCCCCCAAATTACCTTGCATCAGTTTTATATCCATTTTTATAGAGAATCAGGGAATTACCTCATGTGAGAGCTGGAGGGGACCACAGTGCCTGTCTTGTCCAATCAATAACATGAAAGGAATTCTTACAATAACATAGTTGACAAGTGGCCTCTTCTTGAGGCTTTTAAGGAGGGAAAACCTACCTTTCCATATAGCCCATTCCACTTTGGGGAAGCTCTCATTGGTAGGGAGGTTTTCCTTGATACCCAGACTAAATCTGATTTTTTGAACGTCTACCCAATACTCTTTTTTCTGCCCACTGGAGCCAAATAAAATGAGCCTAGTCTTTCCTTTACAGGACACTCCTTTCAAATAGTTGGAGACAGCAAGCATATTCTACCTGCTCTCCTACCCCCATCACCTCCACCTCCTCAACCTATCTTTTCCAAACTAAACAGGTTTAGTTCCTTTGGGTGATCCTCACAAGACAGAGCCAAGGCTCTTCACCATCCTGACTGCCTTTCTAGACAGACTTCAACTTTTCAATGTCCTTAAACTGTGGTATTCACAATTGTACACAACACTTCAGATAAGATAGGATTAGAGGCAGAGTACAGTGGGACTCTCTCCTCCTCATATATAGAAACCATATCTCTTTTAATAGAGTCCAAGATTGCATTGTCTTTTTTTTTTTTGCTGACTCATATTAAGCTTGTAGTATACTAAGACTTCTAGATCTTTTTCAGAATTGCTACCTAACCATGCCACCTTCTTCAATTTGAACTTGGGAAAGTGATTTTCTTGAACCCAAATGTACAATCTGACATTTGTCTCTATCAGATTTCACTTTCAGATTCAGTCCTATGCTATAGCTTGTCAAAATTCTTTTGGATTGTAAATCTCCCATCCAGTGTGTTACCTAAGCTTTGTGCCATCTACAAAATTAATGGCATGTCTCTCCCAATGGAAGGTAAGCTCCTAGAAGGCAGGGATTGTTTTGATTTTGTCTTTGTACCTGTGGGGCTGAGCATAGTGTCTGGCACATAATAGTAATTTAATAAATGCTTGTTGATTGACTGAGACTTTATTTGTGCTGAACTGACGTTTTTGGGTCTGAGAGTGTCTCTTATGTTCTAGAATACTGCCTGGTCAGCATAATGTCTTGACTATAGAATATGTTCAATAAATGCTTTGTTGATTGAATGAATGCTGCACTTTAGTGAACTTTTCCCTTTTGCTCTAACTCTACCTTTTGGGATTTTCAACTCAAAATAATAATCTAATTTAACCATGTTATTTTATTGATCAAAGTATCTTGGACAACTTCTAGGCCAACACCCTTGTTGTTATGTCCAGAGAGTTGGTAAACGGCTTGCTCAAGATCATATAGGTTCATAAGAAACAGCGCCCTAACTTTTATCCAGGGTTCACTGATACCAATACAATGAACTTTCCATTACACTGTAATTCCAGTATTTTAATCCACTTAATTTTCATCTTTCTAGAGTGGTATCCTAATATTAAAAATAATGTTTGTTGTTGCTTTTGGTTTAATTTTGTATCACTGTTGGTTCCTAATATTGCGTTCTGGCAATTTTCCTTTTAACAAGAAAAGTTAAAACAAAAATGCATGTTGATCACTCTGACAGTGTATGTGGCATTTGGTTTCTATAATCCACCATATCTCTACCCAGGTTAAAAAAAAAAAAGAGTCCTAATATTTAAGTCTGTCCTCACAACTCAAAAAGGACCATGTTAAGTATTTCCTTCCTGCCATTGTTATTGGTAAATACCCCATCTATCTTTGCTTCTAGTCTATCAGCAAATTTTTAGCAAATAGAATTTAGGTAATGGATCAATAAAACCTGCCATGTGAGAGTATAAGAAGCCCATATCTAAAAGAGATAATCATTGTCCGATGTAAAGGAGGAAGAAACTATACAAAGGTACAGGAAGGAAGGAGACAAGGAAAGTCTTCATCAAACAATTTTATTCAGGGGAAATGTTAACTTATTCTAGATGTCAATTACAGCTGAAATTCCGAAAGCACAGGTAAGGTCCCCAATGAAGTCACAGTGTTCTGCAGGCTCAGGATAACACAGTTGTTTATCTGAAGACTATTTTACACATGCTCTTGTTGGAGCTTTTCTTAGCTAATTAGAAATGTAATTCTACTTGCACCATTCCTCATCTTCTATCGATCACAGTGGCAGGCAATTGCTTAGTCAAGGTAAATTTTCTAGTTCAATTTTCAATTGTGCTTTGTCTGGGAATTCATGACGACCAAAGTCTGAGAATATTTGAGCATAGAAGGGACCTTGAAAGAATCATTTAGTCCATGCCTCCGTCTCTGGACATTGTTATATTTTTCTCTGTCTGTCTATCTATCTATCTATCTATCTATCTATCTATCTATCTATCTATCTATCTATCTATCTGTCTATCCATCCATCTATCCATCTGTCTATCTATCTATCTATCTATCTATCTATCTATCTATCTATCTATCTATCTATCTATCTATCTATCTGTCTGTCTGTCTATCTATCCATCAATCAATCTATAACAATATAAAGTTCTGCTATCTTAATATACTCTATCATTAACATATTACTGAGTAGTTCAGTAATTTTCTTACCAGGCAGGTAGGTTATTTCCAAATTTTTCTTATTATAAATAGAACGGGTATGAGAATTTTGGTGAGATTGTGTCTTTTCCCCTCATCTTATGATGTTTTTGAAGATTAGGAATAGAATAAATAGGTTGAAAGACAATATCAGTTTTATGACTTTTTCTATTACCATATCATTCTCCAAAATGTTTGCACCAGGCTGCAGTCCCAATAAAAATATATTAAGGCTATTGCCCTGCCAATATTGGATTTTATTATTTTTTGTATTTTTACAATTCTGTTAAATGCAAGTTATCTATTAAGTAAATTGAGTAATTTGCATTTGTAATTATTAAGGAGTCTCTGCATCTTTTTATGTTGCTATTAACAGTTTGCATCTCCTCTATAATAGATTATCTGGTCACATCTTTAACTACCTCCTTTTATTATCATATATTTCTGGGATTTCTTTTTGCCCTTCATATGCAAATGATCAATGATATGTTGCAGTCTACTTGTCCCCACCCCTACACCTCCACCCCAAGCACCTCTCCATTACCTTTTGGGTTATCACAAATTTTAACTGTTAGGAGACCATGGTGTTGCACAATCTATCCTGTCCTAGAAAAGAAGATGCCATTATCTCCCTTGGAAATAAGGACATGAAATAGAAGAATAAATATGATATAATGATAATAATAGAACATTACTTTTGTATAGTGCATGAATGTAATATATTTAAAAGTATTTTTCAAACATTCTTTCAGCTATTTCTCACAACCCTATACTATAGGTAACACAGGTAGGATTATACCTATTTTAAAGATGAGGAAATGAAGACACAGAAAGTTAAAATATTCAAAGCATAGATTTTTGAGCTGAAAAGGACCTTAGAGCATATCTATCTAGTCCAACCTTTCATTTTGAGATGAGAAAATTGATAGGTGAAGATTTGATCAAGATCACACAGTTAGTTAGTGGCACACCTGAGACTAATAACCATGTCTCCTGATTCCTAGCTTAGGGCTTTTTTATTCAACTGTCTCTATGTCATACAGTTAATAAATTAAAATCAAATAAGCCAAAATGCATTGAGTAGCAACCATGGGCAAAGCAGTGAGACTGGATTAGAAGCTGGACCTCTTGATTTCTAATCATTGCCGATACGTGCGAATGCCATACAAGTGGCAAGCTGTTTTAGAAGGTAGACAGATGCTGGCTTCTAGAAACTCTGGTCCTCTAAGAAGCCAAAGGGAACATGGCCCTCAGGTACTTTGAGTGCCACAACTTGTCATTTGGTTGACAGCCCTGAACTCCTGTCTTGTTCTGGTTTCCCTGACCTGTCCGCTCATCTCAACACTTTGTTCTTATCCCAGCTCCCTTTTCTGCCTGCAGTGTATTTGGCTCGGCCTGAACTCCCTGACTTTTGCTTCAGCCATCTCTGTTGCCATGGTGAATCTCTTTCTCTCTCTCAATCTCTCTCTCTCCTCTCTCATTCGCTCTCTCTTCTCTCTCTCTCCCTCTCTCTCTCTCTTTCTTTCTCTCTCTTTCCCCCAACCCTCCTCTCTGGTTTGAACTTTGGTTTCATCTCTGCTTCTGAGGCCCAGCTCTTTCTCACAGGACAAAGAGCTGCTCCTCAAGGCTGGGGGGGAGAGGTGGACGTGTCTGACTTTTAACTCTTTCAATGCCTGGTATATGGGAAATGCTTCGTAAATGCTTTATCCAACTTTTCATGGCTGACAGAAAGGAAGTTCATTGTCAAAATTATACTTTGGGTGGTAGTAGTAGTTGTTGTAGGAGTAGGAACAGTAGTAATTCTGAGGCTGTGGAGTATTATGGAATGAGGAAGAAAAAGAACTCAGAGATTATAGCTAAAGCGCAAAGGGGCATCTCTATCATAAGCTCATTCTTTTTAATATAAATTTTTGTGGGTATCTTCTGTTTTAAATTGTCCAAATTTTTCTTCTCCATGTTCCTTTTGTCTTCCCTCCTAGAGAGCCATTCTATATAACAAATAATAATTTTTTCAAAGACAAAGAGGAAAAGAAAAAAAGACAGAAAACCTAATGTTCACATTGAAAAAAAAATCTGACAATATATGCAATATTCCACACCAATAGAACTCTGCAAAGAAGGGGGACAAAGTATCTTCTCATATCTTTTTAGGAGCCACCTTATTCTTTGTAATTTTGCAGCATTATTTTTTATTGTTTTGTCAAACTCATTCTTAGTACTGAGAAAAATACAATTCTGAATTTTAGTTCACTAGATCCCTGCTATGTAACATTACTATCTTGGTTTATATCCAAGGATATTGTTTTGAGGTACCCAAATAATTTCATCATAAGTTTTAAGTGCACAGTCGTTTTTTGATATGGCTAGTTAGCATATAGTACAGTGTTGTGTGAGACAGGGCTCAGTGAATATTTGATCATTGATATACATTAAGAATATTGTTTTGTTATAGTAAATCTTCAGTGAATTTTTTGAGGAGAGCACCAGAATAATTCTAAATACAACATAATTTTATCAGTGTTAATACCTTAAAAGTAATACTTACATTGATAAATTATCCAGGTTCATAACCGTCAATTTTAACATCTGAGCCAAACAAAACAAAATACATCTGGAGAAAACGTTGGTCCTCTCAAATCAGCTTTATAATTCATAATGTGGAAATCATACCAAAAACAAGTATGATGAGCCATAGGGAAGACCCTGTGGCAGGGGTAGGGACCCTGCGGCTTCCTGTGGCCCTCTAAGTCCCCAAGTACGTGCCTTTGAGGTCGCAGCTTCCCTACCCTTGCCTGAGGTATGTTTCTTCCATGAAAGCCCTTTTGGAGAAGTAAGTCTGGCTGAGGGGTCGCAGGGGCATCTTGGAATCAGCTAAAACTGCCTTGGGAAAGCCAGTTGTTAAATGCCCAGAGTGAGCTCTTATATTTTAGAAAATAAGCAAATGTTACAAATTAGGGCTTGATTTACTGTTTTGTTGATTGCCTAGAGTTAAGAAAGTGATGGAGAAGTGTTAAAATGCAGATTAAACTTTAAAAATTTGCTTAATGTACATTTATTTTTTTCTGGAGAGCAATTTACTAGACATTTACCAGCCTACCTTTGGAGAAACGGCCGTCAGTTGTGGCTCGGCTGTGGAGGTCTTTCTATTTGAAAGAAGTATTCTTCCTAAAATTAAGAGCTAAGCTCAAATATTTCCTTTGTGTTTAAGGAAATGTTAAATATCAAAATACAAAATAGAACAGTTTTAAAATTGCACAGACTTAAAACATTATCAATAAACCTGAGTCCTTTGATTCCAAAGATAATGTACTTTCAACCACACTGTAGTGCCTGAACTCCTCATTTCACGAATGGGACAGCTGAGGCCAACAGAGGTTAAAATGACTTGTCTAAAATCATGTAGATGTTAAATAGTCAGGCTGAGAATTGGGCCCAGACCCTCTGGCCCCACATCTAACATTCTTTGTGCTGCATTTGTCTTTCCTAAGACACGAGCCAGAAGTAGCATTTGAAAGCTATGGTAATATTTTTACAGTTTTTGCAAAAGGTCAAACTGGAAATGTTGCCTCTGCCAATTTTGTGGTCCCCAGTGAACTATTTACATTTTCATTAATAGGTCCATTTATATAGTGCACATGCCATTTACACATGCAGAGATGCGATCTATGCATTTGAGGAATGTTTATGACCATGCCCACTCTATTATTTTACTAAAAGCTCCAGGAAATATGGTATTTTTCTGTGAATGCTGATATAAAAGTTGATATAAAGATTGGTGATGTGTAAGCTTTGACATTATATAAATATATATAGCTGTTGTAAAAGTTAACAACCATTTTATTTATAATTATATTGCAGATTGATATTTTTATATCTACATGGTGAATGGTAACCTTTCTGCTTTCACTTCAATCTTGGCAAAAATGTTTATGCTGAGTTTTTACATTTGTGTATTATTCTGTGACATTGATGCTTACACCACTGGCTTATTCACAACAGCATTAATGTCTTGCATTTCTCCCTCTAGGGGGAAAAAAGAAAACACCTCATTAGAATCACATTGTAATTCACAGTATTCTGAGCCTTATGTTTTCTATCTCTTCAGTCCTGTGTAAAGTGTAAATCATACCACTTCCTTTTGGCGGATACTTCTTGCTAATATTTCCAGATTGCCACAGCTGTGTTACAAGATAGAAAAGATGCATGTGGTTGAAATTTGAGCCTTTGGATTAGGAGATGTTTCTCTTATCTGGCTCTTCCAGGTTTGCAAGAGTGATAGATGCCTACCCCCTCTCCATGCATACATATGAGAAAGATACCCTGTCTTTATCCTTTACTTAGCTTTGTTATGAAGAAGAAAAACCCATCATAAATGTTTGATCCTCTCTACAAAAAGTTTCTTGTTGTGGTACAGAGAGTTACTGCTTTTAGTTGGCAGAAACTCAAGTTAAGTATTGCTTTTAAACTGGGTAGAGAAAGGAAATACACATGTAATATGAGAAACTTTTTGACCCCAAAATAATGCTATCTTTTTTCTAAATGGGCTTATATTAAAACAAAGAAACCCCAGCAACCCAAAAATAGATGACATCTGTGTCATTCTGTGCTAGTGGCAAAAGACAGTAGGAGTAGTAGAAAGAGTATTGAAATCAGAAGACTAGGAGTCAGGAGATAAGGAATTCTAGTGCTAATTCCAAGACAACAAGGTCCCTGCCATATGATTGATTGAACTGAATTCCTTATTTGTTATGAGGGACCATCCAAACAAACACACACATACACATACAAACACACACACACACACACACAAATATGGTTGTTTGGGGCATCAAAAAAGGTCAGATTATAACCATATTTCTAGTGAAACAGATTAACTAGTACAGTTGGAATACAGATTCTTTGACTAAAGCTGTGTCTAAAATAGTTACCTACTATCAATAAATTATGAGAAATAGCAAAAGTTATTGGAAATTTTTTGCTCCCTTTCTGTGTATTTTTGTGTATATACCTGAGTGCTTCTGTGACCTATAGTGCAGAGTCCCCAGTACTGGTATAAACTGAGTGGGCTAAATTGTGTGTGTGTGTGTGTGTGTGTGTGTGTGTGTGTGTTTATGTTCATTTTAAATTTTGTTTTGCTTAAAATTCAATTTTGTTTTATTTTCAGCCTTGAAATCTCAATCTCTCTCTCTCTCTCTCTCTCTCTCTCTTACTTTCTTTCTCTCTCTCCTTCTCTCCCTCCTCTTCCTCCTCCCCCTCCTCCCCCTCCTCCTCCTTATTTACCCATGTAATGTTAATGGGAGTTGAATATCTTCCCCTCCTACCTCACATGGAACCCAACAAGATAAGTTTGATTAGGTAAGGGTTGTTTTTCAGGAAGACCCACATCTTTTGTTACTTTGTAATTAGGCAATGGGTCACGAGGCTTGTGATGCCCTCTGGCTCTGAAGAAGAATATATATATATTTATATACACACTATGAGGTGAGATTTTGCTGTAGGGCTCACTCATTGGGAGAGTGTTCCTAGGATTTGGCCAGATGAGACTCTGGGTAGCCATTAAGGAGCACCTTGGCTTTGAAAACCCAGATATTGGTACTTCTTTCTCTGGTAACTGTGTGTATAGCTTTAGTCAGACAGCTAGAAGCCCTGTGTGTTGATGTGTGTTATTTTCTCTGTCTCTATTTTTTTCTGTTTGTATTTTCTCTCAAGTGCTAGCAGCCAGGGTGCTTCTTGTTACAACTCCTTGAAAAGGCAAGAAAAACAAAACCCATCACAAAAGTCATGCAAAACAAATTCCATCCTTAGCCTGGTCCTCCCACACACAAAAAATAAAATAAAAAGAAAATGTGATTCAGTCTTCACCCTGGCCTCATCAGCTCTAGCTAGAGATAGATAGCATATGTTATCATGAAACCTTTGGAATTATGATTGGTCACCATGTTAACTAGAGTTCTCAAATTTTACAAAGCTGATTATATTTGTGATGTTGTTATTGTATAAATTTTACTAGTTTTGTTAACTTCACTCTACAAAAATTGAGAGGAACTGAGGAGCCTTAAACCTGCCAGTGAGTTAGAGGGGTATCTGCTCCAAGCATGTGTGAAGACATCTGTTGGAGTGGTGAATGTAGGCATTATTGGAGTCACTCTCAGGACTGCCGAAGGCAGACTCTCTGGTGGAGAATGAGACCACCAATCCTCTTCTTGGATGTAAGTGATCTTGCATGGTCCTGAAAAAGGAAAGAGTAAGTGAATTATTACAAATGAGTTTCTAGAATTGTTCATGTTAAAAGAAAGAAAGGTAACCAGTAAACCCCAAATTAACTGGGCAGTTTTCAGCCATCAAAATTTATCATTTTTTTTGGAGAGGAGAAGGAAAGGGACAGGGAGAGGATGAGCTGAATTACCCATCTGGCTGGGTCCCCATTCAGGCAGCTTGGACTACTCACAGGTTGTGTTTGTCCCTTGTTCTCAAGGAGGACCATGGCATAAGGGAGGTGATGACATGACTTGCAGTTGACTTTGGGTTGAGTGGGGGAGGGCTGTGCAAGGTCACCAAGAATAAAAGGACACACACTACATTTTCTAGAGTATCAGTCACTGACCTTTGCTCAACAGGATAAGAAGGAATTGTGGTGAAGGGGGAAAAGATGTGAGTATAGCAGTGTCTGCCAGACTCAGACTCACCTAATTTCATATCAAATGTGTCAGTTTAACAAAGGAAGGTGTGTTAATTTGTGTGATCTTCAGGTATCCACGAAATCAGAGGAGTCCTGACTCCATATGAGGAATCTTATTCTCTTGTATGACCAGGTAGTTGTATCTAGGGAAGCAGAGGCTAGTCAGGGTCCAAGAGAAGCTTTGTTGCCTTTCAGGAGAAGCTAATTTCTGTTGTGGGGAAACAGGGAGAGCCCTGCTTCTATTGTAATAGGCAATATTGAGACCTAAATGGAGGACATATATAATCCAAATGATAACTAGCAGAGTGATCAGTTGGCTAAGGCATTATTGGAGTCACTCGTTGGATGGTTGAAGGCAGACTCTCTGGTAAAGAATGAGACCACCAACAGTGGATCTTATTCTTGGATATAAGTGATCTTGTAGGGTCCTGAAAAAGGATAGAGCAAGTGAATTATTACAAATGAGTTTCTAGAATTGTTAATATTAAAAATGATGCTATGAGAAATGATGAGCATGCTGATCTTAGAAAAATGTGGATAGACTTGCATGAAATAATGAAGAGTGAAATGAGCAGAACCAAGAAACTATTGTATACAATAACAGTAATATTGTTTTCAGAACAACTTTGAGTTAATGACTCATTTTGATTAGTATAAATACCCAAATTAACTGTAAAGGACATATGAAGGAAGATGGTATCTGCATCCAGAGAAAGAACTCATAGAAGTATGTACAGAATGATTTCGTGCAGGTATGTATGCACACACATTCATGCATGCATGCACACATGCATTTGTGTCTAATGGTAACTATCTCTAGGGTGGAGGGGAAGGAAAAAGGGAAAGAAGAAATTTACATGTAACTTTATTATATATTTAAAAGGAATAGCAAGTTGTGCATAATAGGTTTGCAGTTTCATGTGAAATCATCTTTTTTATTATTCCATAATTATGAAAATGCTTATTTT
>JAQQSV010002554.1:0-12583 GCA_028646515.1 Pseudochirops corinnae
CAGGGGAAAATATGGTCCTTCAGTGAGGTGGAGGACTTTTAAACATTCTTGCTGAAAAACCAGAACTGAAAAGAGAATTTGACACTCAAATACAAGAAGCATGAGAAGGTAAACATGGAAAAGAAATCATAAGGAACTTATCAAAGTTGAACTATTTACATGCCAATGTGGAAAAATAATTATAACTTATGAAACTTTTCACAGTATGAGGATAGGTAAAGGGAATACAAATGTATGTATATATATATATGTATACACATATATGTCTATGTAGGAGGGTTTGTGTATGAACACATATCTGAGTATGTGCATATATGTGTACATTGAGGAAACAGGATCAATTGAATAGGAAGAGATGATAACTTAAAAGGTTAAATTCTGAGGTGGGAGAGGATTAGAATGAGAGGAGAGAGGGAGAGACAGAATGGGGTTAATCATCTCATATAGAAGAGGAAAGGGATAATTGTTACAATGGAAGGGAAGAACAGGAAGGCAAAAGGGAAAGGGTCAACCCTACTCTCATTGAATTGGAGTCAGGGAAGGAATGACATAAGCACTAAAGTGGGTATCTTGCCACACAGAAGAGTAGGGGGGATGGGGATAAGAGGTGGGATGATCGAAAGGAGGGCAGGTTAGGAGGGAGAGTTGCTAGAAGCACAGAGTTCTGTAAAGGGTCAGGGACAGGGTAGAGAACCGAATAAGGGGGGGAGGAATAGGAAGGAGGGTCATATAATCAGTCTCTCACAACATATCCACTATGGAGATGTTCTGCATAATTGCACATGTACATCCTGTATTGAATTGCTTGTCCTTCCAGGGGGAATGGGTGACAAGGGAGGAGGATAAAGAATCTAGAATTTAAAGTTCTATAATCAAATATTAAAAATATATATGTATATATTATTATTATTATTATTATTAACTACATGCAACTGGGAATTAAGATATACATGCACTGGAGTAGGGAGACCCATCCCACCCTACCAGAAAGTCAGAGGGGTAATGGGGGAGGACACAGAAGAGAGCAGATTGGGGAAGGGTCTATACAGTGGTATGGCTGTTTTGAGGTGGTAGGTAGGGGAAAGATGGGGAGAAAATATGTAACTCAAAATGTCATGGAAATTAATGATGTAAAAAAGAAAATAAATAAATTAATTTATTTTAAAAAATTAATAAAATAATGTTATGTTGAATGACCAAAAAAAAAAAAAACAGAATTGGCCAAATGGAAAAGGAGGTTTAAATTTCGGTAAAGAAAACAATTCCTTAAAAATTTGAATTGGGAAAGAGAGAACTATTGAATCTAGGAGATATCAAAAAACAAAGAAAGCTAAAAATAAATAAAATAGAAAATAATGTGGAATATCTTATTGGAAAAAAACATCTCACCTGGACAATAGGCAAAAAAGAGAAAATTTAAGAATTATTAAACTTTCTGAAAGTCAACACAAAAGAAAGAGTCTAGAAACCATATTTCAAGAAATTATAAAGGGACACAGCCCTGATATCTTAGATCCAGAGGAGTAAATGGAAATAAAAGAACATTCATGACAGCCTAAAACATCTCAAGAGGTAAACCCCAAGGAATAGTATAGCAAAATTTCAAAGCTTCCAGGTTAAAGTTAAAATGCAAGGAACCAAAAAGAAATTGTTCAAAAACAAGGAGTCACATTCAAGGTCACATAATATTTAATAGTTACCATGTTAAAGAACCAAAGACCTTGGAATACAATTTTCCATAAGGAAAAGATCTGGAATTACAATCAAGACTAACCTTTTGTTGTTTGATCATTTTTGTTTTACCTGACTCTTTGCGACCCCATTTTTAATTTTCTAGGCAAAGAAACTAAAGAGGTTTGCCATTTCTTTCTCCAGTTCGTTTTACAGATGATGAAACTGAAATAAACAGTGTTAACTGACTTGACTAGTTGTGTGGGTCACACAAGTCGTAACTATTTGAGGCTACATTCAAACTCAGAAGACAAACATTTGTGACTTCAGGCTCTATCTACTGAACCACTTAGTTGGCCCTAAGAATAACCTACCCATCTAAACTGAGTATTGCTCTTCAAAGGAAAAAGTAGATTTTTCATGAAATAAATTACTTTCAAGCATTCCTGATGAAAAAATCAGAGCTCGATAGAAAATATAACTTTTAAGTACAAGATTCAGACCATAATGCAATAAAAATTTCATTTAATAAAGGACCATGGAAGAAAAGATTAAAAATTAATAGGAAATGAATCTAATCTTAAAATATGGTGGGTCAAAGAACAGATTATAGATAATTTCAATAAAGGGAATGACAAATATGAGTCAAAATTCTAAAATCAATATGATTCAACCAAAGTTGTAATTAGAGGACACTGTATCTCTTTAAACATTTAAATTAAAAAAAAAAACTAGATAAAGAAGAGACCAATGATTTAGGCCTACAACTAAAAAAAAAAAAGGCTTTGAAAAGAACATTAAAATCCCTGCGGGGCAGAGCCAAGATGGTGGAGAGAAGTCAGGAAGTTGCCTGAGTTCTCCCCAATTTTCCTCAGAAACAACATTGATCAAGCTTCTAAATGGATTTTGGAGTGATAGTACCTCAAAAAGATGGAGTGAAACATTTTTTCCACCTTAAGATAATATAGAAGGACTTCAGGAATGATCTGTCTCACATGGGAAAAAGTGGAGTTCAGCTCAGTGCTGATGGCATCTGGGCAAGTCAGATGGAGGCTCTTATCCACAGCACAGGTCAGCAACTGAGACCTCTCCATCCTTACTCAATAGGCCAGCAGTGAGACCTACAGCCTCAGCACAACAGGTGCAACTACTCCAGGCCACCCCCAGGTCAGTGAACAATCTGCAAGCACCTGAGACCCCTGGGTAGAAAGCCAGTGACCAGCTCCCTATACTCCCAGCATAAGAAGCTTGGGATAGTATCCCCTGTATTCCAGGAGCAAAGCTCAACTTTAAATGTCATGAAATACTATGAAAATGAGTAAGAAAGAGAAGAAAGCCCTGACCATAGAAAGTTACAGGCAATAGGGAAAATCAAAACACAAACTCAAAAGAAGATAACAATATCTCACCACTTGGGAAGCTTCAAAGATGCTTGTCTTTCCTTACTATCATTTATGCAACTCACTATAACTACTCTATCTAATCTGTGTCCTGTGTCTTTTTTTTTTTAACTATCCCAGAATTTTAGGTCTTTTTTAGGTGTAATTCACTATGAATTGGTCTCAGGTCCAAAAAGTACTCTTTGAAGAGCTCAAAAATGAACTTAAAAATCAACTAAGAGAGGTAGAAGAAAAATTTGGAAAAGAAATGAGAGTTATGAAGGAGAATTCTGAAAAAAAAAAAAAGAGTTGGCAGCTTAGAAATAGAAGCATAAAAATTGACTGAGGAAAACTATTCCTTAAAAATCTACCATTGTCAAAATGTAAAAGAAAATCCACTGAAGAAAAAAAAACAAACTAGAATTGACCAAATGGAAAAGGAAAGAAAAATGCTACCTGAAGAAAATAATTCTTTAAAGGAATTAGGCGAGTAGAAGCTAATGACTCTATGGGACATCAAGAATCAGTCAAATAGTGGCTAGGTAGCACAGTGAATAGGGCACTAGCTCTGGAGTCAGGAGTTCCTGAGTTCAAATCCAGCCTCAGACACGTAACACTTACTAGCCCCGTTACTTAACCACAATTGCCCTACCTTCCCCCCTCCAAAAAAGAAAAATAAAGAATCAAACAAAATAAAAAAGAATGAAAAAAGTTGAAAAAAATATAAAATACCTCATCTGAAAAACAACTGACTTGGAAAAAAGATTCATGAAAGAAAATTTAAGAATTATTGGTCTACCTGAAAGCTATGATCAAAAAAAAAAAAAAAAAAAAAAAGAGCCTGGACATCATCCTTCAAGAAATTACTGAGAGGCTTCTGGAAGGTTGGCAGAGTAGGTCAGAAAATCCCATGCCCTCCAGATTTCTCCCAGTAATGGGATAAATTAGTGCTTCAGGGCAAACTTAGAGTAGCAAAAACAAACAAAAGTAAGGGCAGAACAATGGTGCTCCTAGGAAAATAGGAGAGAACCTGAAGATAAATCCCAGGATGAGGTTTGGTCCTTGTGAAGAATAAACACCTCCAGGCTAGTTGGGCTTGGACAACAAGCTGCAAGCCTTGGGGTTAGTGGAGTTGGGATGCAGCCTCACCAGCAAGTCTTAGGAATTTTTCCCCCTGGGTGAGTGAGGGGAGTGGGTATTTGAGCTAGGAAAGATTGAGGGAACCTCTGCTGCTTCAAAGACTCAGTCTTTGGTGAGAAGGAACCAGCAAACACCTGTTAAGTGCAAAAGCAGTAGTGTCAGGACACTGCTGGCTGTGGGCACTTACAGGAAGCTGGAGGTCTTGACTTTGGTTGCAAGCCAGAAGGTAGAACTGAAAGAGGATCTGAGAACAGAGACACTATCTACTATGCCCCAAGATGAGAGGTGATTAAAAAAAAAAATAAGCTGCTACAAATAAAAAAACAAGCAGGGAAAAGAGAAAGAATCAAACCTTAGAATGTTACTATGGGAATAGATACTACCCAAATTTGTCTTCAGAGGAGGATATTAAAGCAAAGAAATCCTTTTCAATACCCAAAGAGTGATGTCAAATGGTCACCTGCCTAAAAAGAACAAATATAGGAACTTTGAAAAAATAATTTAAAAATCAAATGAAGAGACTCAGGAAAAACTAAAAAAAAAAAAAGAAAAAGAAAAATTGAAGAAAAAGAAGATTATGTTTTGCATGATTTCATATGTGTATTCAATGTCAAATTGTGTTCTCAAGAAGGGGGAGGTATGGGAAAAAGGAAGATAATTTGAATCTCAAAAGTATTAGAAATTAATCTTTAAAATTTTTACATATAATTGGAAAATATTTAATGAAATAAAATATATTTTCAAAAGTAAAATAGATTTGCAAGAAGAACATTAAATTATGAACCTACAATTTACTTAAAAGTTCAGAAAATTTCAGTTTTTGCATTCCTTTTACTCTGTTTTTTCTTGAACTTGGTAACTGATAATTACAATTTTACCAACAAGATAAAAGAAAAAATTAGAAAGGAAGCACAAGGTCCTGACTTGTGAAGTGAGCCCCTCTTTTTTCACTTTCATCAGATACAGATTTTAAAGTGGTGGATAAAAGCCCAACTTAAAATTTTCTTTATAATTATTAATGGCAGATTACATATTAGATCCTTCATCTAATTTTGAGAACATATTACTATAACATAGGCAAAGTTTGCATGTCCCATTAGAAACATCTGGAAGCCAATTGTGTGTGTGTATATGTGTGTGTATGTGTGTGTGTAACACAACCTATAGCCACTCTATATATATATATATATATATATATATATATATATATTTTTTTTTTTTACTATCCTTTTGTTTTAGGTCTAATAATAATTCACTATTTCTTCACCTTAGTTTCAGATACCGGTCTAGAAAGTGAGTGAGTTTTTAAATAAAGTTGACTGGAGAAGTCTTAATGACCCAATTGAACTGACTGTATTATATAAGAAGATTCTCAAAGAGTAGTCTGGATTGTTCATATGAATCATTCAGTATCATATAATGATTGCCAGAAATCCCATTACAGAGCACATGTAAATATAACCTCAAGTAACAGAGAAATACTGAACTGAAAGAGTAGTTCATAAGGTCATTTTTTTCTAAAAAATTATACTTGAAAGGAGCTAATGATGAGTTCAGTCTTTTATGCATATTTTTCTACCTTTCAGCTGATGAGAAAATTCACTCTAAAGTGTAACAATCAATATATATCTTTGAGTTGATAGACCATATCTGAAATGCTACCTTCAAATTAAACTCTTGTTTACAGTACTTGACACCTTATTGCCTTCTATCACTTTTAATTAGATATGTCAGAACAACCCAGCACTACACATCATATCACACAAGGATGTAATGCAATGGTGCAAAGGATAAAAGGAATCTATTTATTTTGGCATGATGAAACCACTTGGAATTTAGATACTATTTGATCAGAATCCAAGAATAAGAGGAAGTAGAAAACAATGCAGTTCTCTATCCTTTTTTCTTTTGAAATGATTCAGGAATGCTCTAATACTTGATCTATGTGTATTGTAGTCGCATTAAACTGTTGACTTTTTTTGCCCTCTTACTACAATAACTGTCATCCCTGTTCTGTTCACAGAGTTAAAAGTCACACTGGACTTATCAAAAAAAAAAAAATAAGAATGTTTGCAGTGTTGTTTCCTTAATCATTTTGTGTGACCTAGCTGCAAATTGTAAAAGTAATGTAAATGAATGAAAGAGAACTTTATTATCATTATTGTTATTTCTATTTCAAACATTTTTGATCACTTTCATTTATTTGAAAGTGTTTTCAAGTTATGGATGGATATGTAAAGGAACAAGTTTGTAGGCACACCCCGCCCCCCAAAATGAGAACTCAATAGAAACAAAACCCATTAACATGTATGATCAATCAAAACAAATTTCTATACTTGACATGTTCAAAAACATAATTGGTCTCAATCTACCTTTTGGATTATTCACCATTCTATGAAGAGGTGGGCAGCATGTTATTCATGACCTGATCCCATCCTTCATGTCTGAAGATATCCCTGTCTGTCTGTGCCAGGTTAGGCTGGATAAAGTATGCACTGTAACATTTTCTTGATGTTACCATCATGCTTGAGTTTAGTGCATTCCTTGATCTATATGGAGGAGTCTGTAGGAGAGAGCTTATCATATCACTTCTTATATTCTGACTTCTTGGTTCTGCCTTTCCCTACTTCTGTTGATGAAACCACCATTCTTTCTTCTCTAGGGCTTAGCACGATGCCTGATGCATAGAAGCCACATTATAAATGCTTGTTGAATTATTGATTCAAAATTATCTTCTACTCATCATTCCCCCTTCTTTCTGCTTATCCAATTAATTGAAAAAACTTACCATTTCTTCCTTTTCTGTATCTCTCACATCCAACTTTTTTTCACTCCTTACAAAGTCACCACCTTAGTACATACTCTCTTTACTGATTACCTAGAATTTTGAAGCAACCTCATAATTGGTGTTCCTGTTTCAAGTCTTTCCACTCCAGCTCATCTTCTATATGCTTGCCAAAGTGATTATTCTTAATTAAGTTAGATCTAATCAGGTCATTCCCATACTCTACAATTCCACCAAACAAGTCTCAGTTCCTTCACAACTGAACCTTTTGCCAAATCATACCCCATTATCCTATAATGCTCTCTTTTCTCAACTCAGACTCAAAGAATACCTCTGAATCTTCTACATGAAGCTTCTTTTGATCTCTTCACTAGCTAGAGTTACCCCTTACTGAGCTACCTTATATTTCTTCTGTGTATAAATATACATATAACATACACACATACATACATACATATATATGCATACATACACACACATTTCTCAATTCCCTTATTAGTTTGTGAACTCCAAAGAAGTATTATTATTTTATTCATTATAGTTGAGTCCTTAGTATCTAACATAGTTACTGATACATAGTACTCATTTAACAAATTATTGTTCATTCATTAATGGGCAAAGTTTCTGATTTTTTTTATGATTATTTTATTTTCCTGATTTGAATAAAAAGTAAAAAACTAATAAAATATATCCCATTTATAAAAAGAGATAAATTTTTTAAAGCACAACATCATTCCCTAAGCACTATATGGAAAAATAGGTTAGATGAGGTTTTTAAATATTTTGCTATCACATTATCAGCATGTTTTCCATAGAGTAATAATATACCTCTTTAAAAATTTTTATTATTGGAGGCAGCTAGGTGGTGAAATGAATAGAGTACCGGCCCTGGAGTCAGGACAATCATAGTTCAAATGTGACCTAAGACACTTAACATAAAACTAGACGTGGGCTTTGGCAAGTTACTTAACTTCAGCTGCCCTACCTTCCCCCTTACAAAAAAAAAGCAAAACAAGATTATTACTGGGTCAAAGTTCTTATATCTATTTGAATATAGATATTCATTCTCACATCAATCTTGTGATCAAGTTTGTATGAATTTTGGATTTGATATAACTTTTCCCATCATATTTTAATGCTTTTTAACACAGTATTTTAATTAATCAGAATCAAGCCATCTGTAAAAGATTGAATTAGACCTACATTTAAAAAAAAGTGATTTAAAAAAAGAAAACAAGTCTTAATCTAACTCATTTTATGTTTTAAAATACCACATCTTCTTTCAACACTAAAACAAAATGCAAAGATGTTCTTCCTATTTTTATAATGTGTTTTATAATATAGATATCTACTTGCATTTTAAAAGGCCTAAGAAACATATTGAGAAGCAATGTATTATACTGGGTAGAGAGCTGATCTTAAAATCAGCAAGATCTTGATACAATTCCTTCCTCTGACCAAAAAAAAAAAAAAAAAAAAAAAAGCTATCTGTGTGAACTTGGGTGAACTCTTAATGCCCCAAGGTGAAAACTAGAGGATGATTGTCAGTGTGCATTAATAAGGGAATATCTTCCCCAGCAATTCTTTAAACCAGTTAAATCACAGTTAAATCACAATTCTTTAAACCAGGTACTGGGACAAGGGGAATATGTATTTGTTATTTAATCTTTCAGTTGTGTCTGATTCTCCATGACTTTATTTGAGGTTTTCTTGGCAAAGATACTGGAGTGGTTTGCCATTCATTTCCTTCTCCAGATCATTTTACAAATGAGGAACTAAGGTCAACAGGATTAAGTAACTTGCCCAGGGTCAAACAGCTAGTAAATGTGTGAGGCCAGATTTAAACTCAGATTCTCTCTCTCTTTCTCTGTGTGTGTGTGTGTGTGTGTATATATATATATATATATATATATATATATATATATGTATATATGTATATATATGTATGTATGTATATATATATACATATATATAATTGATGTAGACATATACAAATCTATATAAATATATGCATCTAAGTATCAACATATACATAAAACATTCTATGACTCAGAGCCATTCAAAATCACTTGAAGAAAGTTAATGTTAAAAAAAGCAGTTGTTTCAGAGGAAGGTTTGTAGACTTTAAGAGAACTTTGAAATTTCCCAAAAGACAATCCAGTCTGCTTTCTCCCTCTCTTGATCATTTCTGCACCCAGTTCTTCAATTATTTGTAGTATCTATCTCAGATCAGTGCATGACTACATGTACAAGAACTGAAATCAGGAATACTCAAAACACTATAGCTGATATGAATAAGCTGCAAGACATTACAAATGGATAATTACCCTTGAGAAGTGTGATACAAAGGGCATCATTAGAGAATGTATGATTGAAAAAAAGTTGACTGGTGATCATATATTGAATTTAGGGGTGGACAAACCACATGGTTTACTAGAATTCATCTACTACATATTAGCAGTGAAGACCCTGATATGGCAAATAAATTCCCTTGGTATTTATAGAAATACATGGGCATAAGTATAAAAAGATCAAATGAGATGGGTAAGCTATGATTTACTTCATTGGGAGTGCCTAGGACAGTGAAATTCCAGTCCCATTGGAGAAATAAGAATTAGATACATGCAGGTATTGCCATTTCCAAAGGATATCTACTATATTGATGAAAGTGCAATGATTGACATTCCTTATTTAGCATTAATATGGTGTTAATTGTAGTTATCAAGCTATATTTCATTTTCTTTTTCAAGTAGCATTGAAAGAAAAAAAAAGCTGTTGTTTCCTTAGAAAAATATTTAAGATATTGTCAAGAAGGGCACTATAAGATCAAAGGTATGTGTCACCATGTAATATGACAAGCTATTCTAGGACCACATCTAAGGAAGGTGGGTAAGGGAAATGTAAAATAATATGGCAAACTTTAAGAAGACAGATTATTGCTAAAATTATACCAATAAAGAGATCATCTAATAACTGGGTGAAAGGTTTATTTCTCATCACATTATTTAAAAAGCATAATATGCCTGCTACTGAGGTTATTGCAATGAAAGGAAAATAATTTAACTGTTCCTGTGATGTTTCATAAGATTTACATTAAAACGTGGCCAACTGAAGATTAAATAGCAATCATTTTAAGTTTGAATGAGAAACAATTCATTGTGCACAGTTTTCTCAGAGTCTTAGCAAGTAGAGTTGAACACAGATTAGTTTAAGGTTTCTTTTATAAATGGAGATGAGAAAATTTACACCCAGAGAGATGAAGAACCTGACTTAAGGGCAGACAGTAGGAGAAGCTAGATTTAAACTCATTTTAACTGATTGTTGAAGAAACAGAAGAACTAGAGACTAAATTGCCAATATCCTTTGGATTATGGAGGAAACCGGTAATTTCCAGGGGGAAAAAAAAAATCTACTTTTGCTTCATTTACTATAATGAAACTTTAACTATGTGGATCATGAGTGGCAAGTCCTCAAAGAGAGGGGATAGCAGATTATCTTACTTGTCACCTAGGGAACCTGTATGCAGGCCAAGAAGCAACAGTTAGAACTGAACATAAAAAAGTAATTTAATTAGCTTAAGATTGGAAAAGGAGTACAACAAGGTTGTATATTGTCACCTTATTTATTTAATTTATATGTAGAAAACAACATGCAAAATTTTAGGTTGGATGAATCAAAAGCTAGAGTTGAGGTTGCTAGGAAACATAACAACCATCTCAAATGTGCAAATAATACCACTGTGATGGCAAAAAGTAAAGAAAAATTAAGAAGTCTCTTCAGGGTCAAAGAACACTCAGCATCAGATTTTATATTCTTGGGCTCAAAGATCCACTGTGGTTGGTGAGGGCAACCATGAAATTAAAAGATATTTGCTCTTTGGAAGGAAAGCTATGGCAAATCTGGACAATATCACCTTGTTGACAAATGTCTCTATCGTCAAAGCTATGGTTTTTTCCTAAGGCTATTAATGTTGGATTATAAGGAAAATTTAGCACTACAGAAATGATACTTTTGAATTATGGTGAAAGAAAAGACTTTTGAAAATCTCTTGGACAGCAAGATTAAATTAGGCAATAGTTAAAGAAATTATTTCTGGCAGTTCACTGGATGGTCAAATATTGAACCTGAAGCTTAAATACTTAAGTCACATAATGAGAATATGGAACTCATGGGAAAAGTTCATGATTTTGGGAAATATTGAAACAAAAAGAAAGGACAGCACAGGATGACATGGATAGATGCTGTCATAGAAAAAAATGAAAATGAATTTGGACAGACTTTGAGAGACAAAGGAGGATAGAAGGACCCTACCAAACCAATGAAAAACAACAATAATAACAACTCTGAAGCAAGTGGAATTGCTCTTTCCACCATGTTGATGACAACTGATAATCATTTAATATCATTTGAACCTCAATAAGGGCCAGAACCCAAACTAATCAGCCAGAATATCCCAAACAGACATCCCTTTGTTCTCTGAGTAAACTCAGAGAATACCTCTTTCTATGTCAACATGTCCAGATGGGACTGACTTAAGAGCATTTTATTCCCTCCATTTATGGCCATTACGGATGAAATGCTTAATCTAAGACACTATCTTGAATAATGGGGACTTTTTCTTATTTTAATATTTTACAGACATATACTACGTTATGGCATGTTAATGGTAAAGAAAACAGAGATATCCTTGGTTGTAATTTTAAATTATACTTTATTAGCTCTCTTATCTTATTGTATTTACCAACTATTCAATTAAGAAAATTACTTTCTCATAATATGGTTAAACATATATGGAGCTCCTAAACTTGAATGACATAGAGATCCTGAGCTGAGATTGTTCTAAAATATATTTAAGGCTAGTCATTTTTTTTATCACACAGTCAGAATTTACATTCTGCTCCTTGTACCTACATGTTTGCTAGCTTAGGCCAGCTTTAAGGGAATGAACAATGAGAATTTCTTTATCACCTAGCCTGTTTGCCTTTTTTAACCAAACTTTCAGTTTGACATAATGATGGTGATGAAGATGATGATAATGATGATAACTAACATTTATAGAGCATTTTCTGTTTGTGAGGCATGTGCTGAATGCTTTGCAATTATTATCTCATTTTATCCTCACAATAATACTGTGAGGTAGGTGCTATTATTATTCTCATTTTACAGATGAGGAATCTGAGGCAAAGAGACATTAAGTGACTTACCAGGGTCACGCAGATAGTGCCTGAGGTTGAATTTGAACTCAGGTCTTCTTGACTCCAGGTAGCTTTGCCCTACATAATTAAGATTATTATTCTAAATCCAAATTTTATAGAGTTTTAGGGTATTTTTGGAGGCAATATATTTTCAGAAGAAAATATAAAGGTTATTTGTTGATAAGGAGAAAAACAATCACTGCCTTGACAATTTATAAAGGGAATATGGAAAAAAAAATTCTTTTAGTTGTGATGTAAAGTTATTTTTCTAGAGGGCACAAACCTATTATGATTTAGTTTACTTTGTAAACCTCCCTCCCCTGCATTTTTCTGCCCTCCAGGCATTTTTTCCTCCTGGAATGTTCTGTCACCCATTCCCAGTAGAGCAGTGAAATTATGCTAACAACCAGGAG
>JAQQSV010002554.1:12683-25465 GCA_028646515.1 Pseudochirops corinnae
AAATATACTCTTAAAAAACTTAACTTAAAAGTCAATGCAAATGGAGACTTATTTCTATTAAATATATGGGTCTTCAATTCTTTGCTTATAAATAAAGAATTGCACAAAAAAAGTGTCTTTAAATGTTAAATCATGAGGTAATATTGATCAATTATTCTTTTTAAGAATGATGATATTTCTAAATGGATTATAAAAAAACCTCCTGGTTGTTAGCATAATTTCACTGCTCTACTGGGAATGGGTGACAGAACATTCCAGGAGGAAAAAATGCCTGGAGGGCAGAAAAATGCAGGGGAGGGAGGTTTACAAAGTAAACTAAATCATAATAGGTTTGTGCCCTCTAGAAAAATAACTTTACATCACAACTAAAAGAATTTTTTTTTCCATATTCCCTTTATAAATTGTCAAGGCAGTGATTGTTTTTCTCCTTATCAACAAATAACCTTTATATTTTCTTCTGAAAATATATTGCCTCCAAAAATACCCTAAAACTCTATAAAATTTGGATTTAGAATAATAATCTTAATTATGTAGGGCAAAGCTACCTGGAGTCAAGAAGACCTGAGTTCAAATTCAACCTCAGGCACTATCTGCGTGACCCTGGTAAGTCACTTAATGTCTCTTTGCCTCAGATTCCTCATCTGTAAAATGAGAATAATAATAGCACCTACCTCACAGTATTATTGTGAGGATAAAATGAGATAATAATTGCAAAGCATTCAGCACATGCCTCACAAACAGAAAATGCTCTATAAATGTTAGTTATCATCATTATCATCATCTTCATCACCATCATTATGTCAAACTGAAAGTTTGGTTAAAAAAGGCAAACAGGCTAGGTGATAAAGAAATTCTCATTGTTCATTCCCTTAAAGCTGGCCTAAGCTAGCAAACATGTAGGTACAAGGAGCAGAATGTAAATTCTGACTGTGTGATAAAAAAAATGACTAGCCTTAAATATATTTTAGAACAATCTCAGCTCAGGATCTCTATGTCATTCAAGTTTAGGAGCTCCATATATGTTTAACCATATTATGAGAAAGTAATTTTCTTAATTGAATAGTTGGTAAATACAATAAGATAAGAGAGCTAATAAAGTATAATTTAAAATTACAACCAAGGATATCTCTGTTTTCTTTACCATTAACATGCCATAACGTAGTATATGTCTGTAAAATATTAAAATAAGAAAAAGTCCCCATTATTCAAGATAGTGTCTTAGATTAAGCATTTCATCCGTAATGGCCATAAATGGAGGGAATAAAATGCTCTTAAGTCAGTCCCATCTGGACATGTTGACATAGAAAGAGGTATTCTCTGAGTTTACTCAGAGAACAAAGGGATGTCTGTTTGGGATATTCTGGCTGATTAGTTTGGGTTCTGGCCCTTATTGAGGTTCAAATGATATTAAATGATTATCAGTTGTCATCAACATGGTGGAAAGAGCAATTCCACTTGCTTCAGAGTTGTTATTATTGTTGTTTTTCATTGGTTTGGTAGGGTCCTTCTATCCTCCTTTGTCTCTCAAAGTCTGTCCAAATTCATTTTCATTTTTTTCTATGACAGCATCTATCCATGTCATCCTGTGCTGTCCTTTCTTTTTGTTTCAATATTTCCCAAAATCATGAACTTTTCCCATGAGTTCCATATTCTCATTATGTGACTTAAGTATTTAAGCTTCAGGTTCAATATTTGACCATCCAGTGAACTGCCAGAAATAATTTCTTTAACTATTGCCTAATTTAATCTTGCTGTCCAAGAGATTTTCAAAAGTCTTTTCTTTCACCATAATTCAAAAGTATCATTTCTGTAGTGCTAAATTTTCCTTATAATCCAACATTAATAGCCTTAGGAAAAAACCATAGCTTTGACGATAGAGACATTTGTCAACAAGGTGATATTGTCCAGATTTGCCATAGCTTTCCTTCCAAAGAGCAAATATCTTTTAATTTCATGGTTGCCCTCACCAACCACAGTGGATCTTTGAGCCCAAGAATATAAAATCTGATGCTGAGTGTTCTTTGACCCTGAAGAGACTTCTTAATTTTTCTTTACTTTTTGCCATCACAGTGGTATTATTTGCACATTTGAGATGGTTGTTATGTTTCCTAGCAACCTCAACTCTAGCTTTTGATTCATCCAACCTAAAATTTTGCATGTTGTTTTCTACATATAAATTAAATAAATAAGGTGACAATATACAACCTTGTTGTACTCCTTTTCCAATCTTAAGCTAATTAAATTACTTTTTTATGTTCAGTTCTAACTGTTGCTTCTTGGCCTGCATACAGGTTCCCTAGGTGACAAGTAAGATAATCTGCTATCCCCTCTCTTTGAGGACTTGCCACTCATGATCCACATAGTTAAAGTTTCATTATAGTAAATGAAGCAAAAGTAGATTTTTTTTTTCCCCCTGGAAATTACCGGTTTCCTCCATAATCCAAAGGATATTGGCAATTTAGTCTCTAGTTCTTCTGTTTCTTCAACAATCAGTTAAAATGAGTTTAAATCTAGCTTCTCCTACTGTCTGCCCTTAAGTCAGGTTCTTCATCTCTCTGGGTGTAAATTTTCTCATCTCCATTTATAAAAGAAACCTTAAACTAATCTGTGTTCAACTCTACTTGCTAAGACTCTGAGAAAACTGTGCACAATGAATTGTTTCTCATTCAAACTTAAAATGATTGCTATTTAATCTTCAGTTGGCCACGTTTTAATGTAAATCTTATGAAACATCACAGGAACAGTTAAATTATTTTCCTTTCATTGCAATAACCTCAGTAGCAGGCATATTATGCTTTTTAAATAATGTGATGAGAAATAAACCTTTCACCCAGTTATTAGATGATCTCTTTATTGGTATAATTTTAGCAATAATCTGTCTTCTTAAAGTTTGCCATATTATTTTACATTTCCCTTACCCACCTTCCTTAGATGTGGTCCTAGAATAGCTTGTCATATTACATGGTGACACATACCTTTGATCTTATAGTGCCCTTCTTGACAATATCTTAAATATTTTTCTAAGGAAACAACAGCTTTTTTTTTCTTTCAATGCTACTTGAAAAAGAAAATGAAATATAGCTTGATAACTACAATTAACACCATATTAATGCTAAATAAGGAATGTCAATCATTGCACTTTCATCAATATAGTAGATATCCTTTGGAAATGGCAATACCTGCATGTATCTAATTCTTATTTCTCCAATGGGACTGGAATTTCACTGTCCTAGGCACTCCCAATGAAGTAAATCATAGCTTACCCATCTCATTTGATCTTTTTATACTTATGCCCATGTATTTCTATAAATACCAAGGGAATTTATTTGCCATATCAGGGTCTTCACTGCTAATATGTAGTAGATGAATTCTAGTAAACCATGTGGTTTGTCCACCCCTAAATTCAATATATGATCACCAGTCAACTTTTTTTCAATCATACATTCTCTAATGATGCCCTTTGTATCACACTTCTCAAGGGTAATTATCCATTTGTAATGTCTTGCAGCTTATTCATATCAGCTATAGTGTTTTGAGTATTCCTGATTTCAGTTCTTGTACATGTAGTCATGCACTGATCTGAGATAGATACTACAAATAATTGAAGAACTGGGTGCAGAAATGATCAAGAGAGGGAGAAAGCAGACTGGATTGTCTTTTGGGAAATTTCAAAGTTCTCTTAAAGTCTACAAACCTTCCTCTGAAACAACTGCTTTTTTTAACATTAACTTTCTTCAAGTGATTTTGAATGGCTCTGAGTCATAGAATGTTTTATGTATATGTTGATACTTAGATGCATATATTTATATAGATTTGTATATGTCTACATCAATTATATATATGTATATATATATACATACATACATATATATACATATATACATATATATATATATATATATATATATATATATATATACACACACACACACACACACAGAGAAAGAGAGAGAGAATCTGAGTTTAAATCTGGCCTCACACATTTACTAGCTGTTTGACCCTGGGCAAGTTACTTAATCCTGTTGACCTTAGTTCCTCATTTGTAAAATGATCTGGAGAAGGAAATGAATGGCAAACCACTCCAGTATCTTTGCCAAGAAAACCTCAAATAAAGTCATGGAGAATCAGACACAACTGAAAGATTAAATAACAAATACATATTCCCCTTGTCCCAGTACCTGGTTTAAAGAATTGTGATTTAACTGTGATTTAACTGGTTTAAAGAATTGCTGGGGAAGATATTCCCTTATTAATGCACACTGACAATCATCCTCTAGTTTTCACCTTGGGGCATTAAGAGTTCACCCAAGTTCACACAGATAGCTTTTTTTTTTTTTTTTTTTTTTTTGGTCAGAGGAAGGAATTGTATCAAGATCTTGCTGATTTTAAGATCAGCTCTCTACCCAGTATAATACATTGCTTCTCAATATGTTTCTTAGGCCTTTTAAAATGCAAGTAGATATCTATATTATAAAACACATTATAAAAATAGGAAGAACATCTTTGCATTTTGTTTTAGTGTTGAAAGAAGATGTGGTATTTTAAAACATAAAATGAGTTAGATTAAGACTTGTTTTCTTTTTTTAAATCACTTTTTTTTAAATGTAGGTCTAATTCAATCTTTTACAGATGGCTTGATTCTGATTAATTAAAATACTGTGTTAAAAAGCATTAAAATATGATGGGAAAAGTTATATCAAATCCAAAATTCATACAAACTTGATCACAAGATTGATGTGAGAATGAATATCTATATTCAAATAGATATAAGAACTTTGACCCAGTAATAATCTTGTTTTGCTTTTTTTTTGTAAGGGGGAAGGTAGGGCAGCTGAAGTTAAGTAACTTGCCAAAGCCCACGTCTAGTTTTATGTTAAGTGTCTTAGGTCACATTTGAACTATGATTGTCCTGACTCCAGGGCCGGTACTCTATTCATTTCACCACCTAGCTGCCTCCAATAATAAAAATTTTTAAAGAGGTATATTATTACTCTATGGAAAACATGCTGATAATGTGATAGCAAAATATTTAAAAACCTCATCTAACCTATTTTTCCATATAGTGCTTAGGGAATGATGTTGTGCTTTAAAAAATTTATCTCTTTTTATAAATGGGATATATTTTATTAGTTTTTTACTTTTTATTCAAATCAGGAAAATAAAATAATCATAAAAAAAATCAGAAACTTTGCCCATTAATGAATGAACAATAATTTGTTAAATGAGTACTATGTATCAGTAACTATGTTAGATACTAAGGACTCAACTATAATGAATAAAATAATAATACTTCTTTGGAGTTCACAAACTAATAAGGGAATTGAGAAATGTGTGTGTATGTATGCATATATATGTATGTATGTATGTGTGTATGTTATATGTATATTTATACACAGAAGAAATATAAGGTAGCTCAGTAAGGGGTAACTCTAGCTAGTGAAGAGATCAAAAGAAGCTTCATGTAGAAGATTCAGAGGTATTCTTTGAGTCTGAGTTGAGAAAAGAGAGCATTATAGGATAATGGGGTATGATTTGGCAAAAGGTTCAGTTGTGAAGGAACTGAGACTTGTTTGGTGGAATTGTAGAGTATGGGAATGACCTGATTAGATCTAACTTAATTAAGAATAATCACTTTGGCAAGCATATAGAAGATGAGCTGGAGTGGAAAGACTTGAAACAGGAACACCAATTATGAGGTTGCTTCAAAATTCTAGGTAATCAGTAAAGAGAGTATGTACTAAGGTGGTGACTTTGTAAGGAGTGAAAAAAAGTTGGATGTGAGAGATACAGAAAAGGAAGAAATGGTAAGTTTTTTCAATTAATTGGATAAGCAGAAAGAAGGGGGAATGATGAGTAGAAGATAATTTTGAATCAATAATTCAACAAGCATTTATAATGTGGCTTCTATGCATCAGGCATCGTGCTAAGCCCTAGAGAAGAAAGAATGGTGGTTTCATCAACAGAAGTAGGGAAAGGCAGAACCAAGAAGTCAGAATATAAGAAGTGATATGATAAGCTCTCTCCTACAGACTCCTCCATATAGATCAAGGAATGCACTAAACTCAAGCATGATGGTAACATCAAGAAAATGTTACAGTGCATACTTTATCCAGCCTAACCTGGCACAGACAGACAGGGATATCTTCAGACATGAAGGATGGGATCAGGTCATGAATAACATGCTGCCCACCTCTTCATAGAATGGTGAATAATCCAAAAGGTAGATTGAGACCAATTATGTTTTTGAACATGTCAAGTATAGAAATTTGTTTTGATTGATCATACATGTTAATGGGTTTTGTTTCTATTGAGTTCTCATTTTGGGGGGCGGGGTGTGCCTACAAACTTGTTCCTTTACATATCCATCCATAACTTGAAAACACTTTCAAATAAATGAAAGTGATCAAAAATGTTTGAAATAGAAATAACAATAATGATAATAAAGTTCTCTTTCATTCATTTACATTACTTTTACAATTTGCAGCTAGGTCACACAAAATGATTAAGGAAACAACACTGCAAACATTCTTATTTTTTTTTTTTTGATAAGTCCAGTGTGACTTTTAACTCTGTGAACAGAACAGGGATGACAGTTATTGTAGTAAGAGGGCAAAAAAAGTCAACAGTTTAATGCGACTACAATACACATAGATCAAGTATTAGAGCATTCCTGAATCATTTCAAAAGAAAAAAGGATAGAGAACTGCATTGTTTTCTACTTCCTCTTATTCTTGGATTCTGATCAAATAGTATCTAAATTCCAAGTGGTTTCATCATGCCAAAATAAATAGATTCCTTTTATCCTTTGCACCATTGCATTACATCCTTGTGTGATATGATGTGTAGTGCTGGGTTGTTCTGACATATCTAATTAAAAGTGATAGAAGGCAATAAGGTGTCAAGTACTGTAAACAAGAGTTTAATTTGAAGGTAGCATTTCAGATATGGTCTATCAACTCAAAGATATATATTGATTGTTACACTTTAGAGTGAATTTTCTCATCAGCTGAAAGGTAGAAAAATATGCATAAAAGACTGAACTCATCATTAGCTCCTTTCAAGTATAATTTTTTAGAAAAAAATGACCTTATGAACTACTCTTTCAGTTCAGTATTTCTCTGTTACTTGAGGTTATATTTACATGTGCTCTGTAATGGGATTTCTGGCAATCATTATATGATACTGAATGATTCATATGAACAATCCAGACTACTCTTTGAGAATCTTCTTATATAATACAGTCAGTTCAATTGGGTCATTAAGACTTCTCCAGTCAACTTTATTTAAAAACTCACTCACTTTCTAGACCGGTATCTGAAACTAAGGTGAAGAAATAGTGAATTATTATTAGACCTAAAACAAAAGGATAGTAAAAAAAAAAAATATATATATATATATATATATATATATATATATATAGAGTGGCTATAGGTTGTGTTACACACACACATACACACACATATACACACACACAATTGGCTTCCAGATGTTTCTAATGGGACATGCAAACTTTGCCTATGTTATAGTAATATGTTCTCAAAATTAGATGAAGGATCTAATATGTAATCTGCCATTAATAATTATAAAGAAAATTTTAAGTTGGGCTTTTATCCACCACTTTAAAATCTGTATCTGATGAAAGTGAAAAAAGAGGGGCTCACTTCACAAGTCAGGACCTTGTGCTTCCTTTCTAATTTTTTCTTTTATCTTGTTGGTAAAATTGTAATTATCAGTTACCAAGTTCAAGAAAAAACAGAGTAAAAGGAATGCAAAAACTGAAATTTTCTGAACTTTTAAGTAAATTGTAGGTTCATAATTTAATGTTCTTCTTGCAAATCTATTTTACTTTTGAAAATATATTTTATTTCATTAAATATTTTCCAATTATATGTAAAAATTTTAAAGATTAATTTCTAATACTTTTGAGATTCAAATTATCTTCCTTTTTCCCATACCTCCCCCTTCTTGAGAACACAATTTGACATTGAATACACATATGAAATCATGCAAAACATAATCTTCTTTTTCTTCAATTTTTCTTTTTCTTTTTTTTTTTTTAGTTTTTCCTGAGTCTCTTCATTTGATTTTTAAATTATTTTTTCAAAGTTCCTATATTTGTTCTTTTTAGGCAGGTGACCATTTGACATCACTCTTTGGGTATTGAAAAGGATTTCTTTGCTTTAATATCCTCCTCTGAAGACAAATTTGGGTAGTATCTATTCCCATAGTAACATTCTAAGGTTTGATTCTTTCTCTTTTCCCTGCTTGTTTTTTTATTTGTAGCAGCTTATTTTTTTTTTTAATCACCTCTCATCTTGGGGCATAGTAGATAGTGTCTCTGTTCTCAGATCCTCTTTCAGTTCTACCTTCTGGCTTGCAACCAAAGTCAAGACCTCCAGCTTCCTGTAAGTGCCCACAGCCAGCAGTGTCCTGACACTACTGCTTTTGCACTTAACAGGTGTTTGCTGGTTCCTTCTCACCAAAGACTGAGTCTTTGAAGCAGCAGAGGTTCCCTCAATCTTTCCTAGCTCAAATACCCACTCCCCTCACTCACCCAGGGGGAAAAATTCCTAAGACTTGCTGGTGAGGCTGCATCCCAACTCCACTAACCCCAAGGCTTGCAGCTTGTTGTCCAAGCCCAACTAGCCTGGAGGTGTTTATTCTTCACAAGGACCAAACCTCATCCTGGGATTTATCTTCAGGTTCTCTCCTATTTTCCTAGGAGCACCATTGTTCTGCCCTTACTTTTGTTTGTTTTTGCTACTCTAAGTTTGCCCTGAAGCACTAATTTATCCCATTACTGGGAGAAATCTGGAGGGCATGGGATTTTCTGACCTACTCTGCCAACCTTCCAGAAGCCTCTCAGTAATTTCTTGAAGGATGATGTCCAGGCTCTTTTTTTTTTTTTTTTTTTTTTTGATCATAGCTTTCAGGTAGACCAATAATTCTTAAATTTTCTTTCATGAATCTTTTTTCCAAGTCAGTTGTTTTTCAGATGAGGTATTTTATATTTTTTTCAACTTTTTTCATTCTTTTTTATTTTGTTTGATTCTTTATTTTTCTTTTTTGGAGGGGGGAAGGTAGGGCAATTGTGGTTAAGTAACGGGGCTAGTAAGTGTTACGTGTCTGAGGCTGGATTTGAACTCAGGAACTCCTGACTCCAGAGCTAGTGCCCTATTCACTGTGCTACCTAGCCACTATTTGACTGATTCTTGATGTCCCATAGAGTCATTAGCTTCTACTCGCCTAATTCCTTTAAAGAATTATTTTCTTCAGGTAGCATTTTTCTTTCCTTTTCCATTTGGTCAATTCTAGTTTGTTTTTTTTTCTTCAGTGGATTTTCTTTTACATTTTGACAATGGTAGATTTTTAAGGAATAGTTTTCCTCAGTCAATTTTTATGCTTCTATTTCTAAGCTGCCAACTCTTTTTTTTTTTTTCAGAATTCTCCTTCATAACTCTCATTTCTTTTCCAAATTTTTCTTCTACCTCTCTTAGTTGATTTTTAAGTTCATTTTTGAGCTCTTCAAAGAGTACTTTTTGGACCTGAGACCAATTCATAGTGAATTACACCTAAAAAAGACCTAAAATTCTGGGATAGTTAAAAAAAAAAAGACACAGGACACAGATTAGATAGAGTAGTTATAGTGAGTTGCATAAATGATAGTAAGGAAAGACAAGCATCTTTGAAGCTTCCCAAGTGGTGAGATATTGTTATCTTCTTTTGAGTTTGTGTTTTGATTTTCCCTATTGCCTGTAACTTTCTATGGTCAGGGCTTTCTTCTCTTTCTTACTCATTTTCATAGTATTTCATGACATTTAAAGTTGAGCTTTGCTCCTGGAATACAGGGGATACTATCCCAAGCTTCTTATGCTGGGAGTATAGGGAGCTGGTCACTGGCTTTCTACCCAGGGGTCTCAGGTGCTTGCAGATTGTTCACTGACCTGGGGGTGGCCTGGAGTAGTTGCACCTGTTGTGCTGAGGCTGTAGGTCTCACTGCTGGCCTATTGAGTAAGGATGGAGAGGTCTCAGTTGCTGACCTGTGCTGTGGATAAGAGCCTCCATCTGACTTGCCCAGATGCCATCAGCACTGAGCTGAACTCCACTTTTTCCCATGTGAGACAGATCATTCCTGAAGTCCTTCTATATTATCTTAAGGTGGAAAAAATGTTTCACTCCATCTTTTTGAGGTACTATCACTCCAAAATCCATTTAGAAGCTTGATCAATGTTGTTTCTGAGGAAAATTGGGGAGAACTCAGGCAACTTCCTGACTTCTCTCCACCATCTTGGCTCTGCCCCGCAGGGATTTTAATGTTCTTTTCAAAGCCTTTTTTTTTTTTAGTTGTAGGCCTAAATCATTGGTCTCTTCTTTATCTAGTTTTTTTTTTTAATTTAAATGTTTAAAGAGATACAGTGTCCTCTAATTACAACTTTGGTTGAATCATATTGATTTTAGAATTTTGACTCATATTTGTCATTCCCTTTATTGAAATTATCTATAATCTGTTCTTTGACCCACCATATTTTAAGATTAGATTCATTTCCTATTAATTTTTAATCTTTTCTTCCATGGTCCTTTATTAAATGAAATTTTTATTGCATTATGGTCTGAATCTTGTACTTAAAAGTTATATTTTCTATCGAGCTCTGATTTTTTCATCAGGAATGCTTGAAAGTAATTTATTTCATGAAAAATCTACTTTTTCCTTTGAAGAGCAATACTCAGTTTAGATGGGTAGGTTATTCTTAGGGCCAACTAAGTGGTTCAGTAGATAGAGCCTGAAGTCACAAATGTTTGTCTTCTGAGTTTGAATGTAGCCTCAAATAGTTACGACTTGTGTGACCCACACAACTAGTCAAGTCAGTTAACACTGTTTATTTCAGTTTCATCATCTGTAAAACGAACTGGAGAAAGAAATGGCAAACCTCTTTAGTTTCTTTGCCTAGAAAATTAAAAATGGGGTCGCAAAGAGTCAGGTAAAACAAAAATGATCAAACAACAAAAGGTTAGTCTTGATTGTAATTCCAGATCTTTTCCTTATGGAAAATTGTATTCCAAGGTCTTTGGTTCTTTAACATGGTAACTATTAAATATTATGTGACCTTGAATGTGACTCCTTGTTTTTGAACAATTTCTTTTTGGTTCCTTGCATTTTAACTTTAACCTGGAAGCTTTGAAATTTTGCTATACTATTCCTTGGGGTTTACCTCTTGAGATGTTTTAGGCTGTCATGAATGTTCTTTTATTTCCATTTACTCCTCTGGATCTAAGATATCAGGGCTGTGTCCCTTTATAATTTCTTGAAATATGGTTTCTAGACTCTTTCTTTTGTGTTGACTTTCAGAAAGTTTAATAATTCTTAAATTTTCTCTTTTTTGCCTATTGTCCAGGTGAGATGTTTTTTTCCAATAAGATATTCCACATTATTTTCTATTTTATTTATTTTTAGCTTTCTTTGTTTTTTGATATCTCCTAGATTCAATAGTTCTCTCTTTCCCAATTCAAATTTTTAAGGAATTGTTTTCTTTACCGAAATTTAAACCTCCTTTTCCATTTGGCCAATTCTGTTTTTTTTTTTTTTGGTCATTCAACATAACATTATTTTATTAATTTTTTAAAATAAATTAATTTATTTATTTTCTTTTTTACATCATTAATTTCCATGACATTTTGAGTTACATATTTTCTCCCCATCTTTCCCCTACCTACCACCTCAAAACAGCCATACCACTGTATAGACCCTTCCCCAATCTGCTCTCTTCTGTGTCCTCCCCCATTACCCCTCTGACTTTCTGGTAGGGTGGGATGGGTCTCCCTACTCCAGTGCATGTATATCTTAATTCCCAGTTGCATGTAGTTAATAATAATAATAATAATAATATATACATATATATTTTTAATATTTGATTATAGAACTTTAAATTCTAGATTCTTTATCCTCCTCCCTTGTCACCCATTCCCCCTGGAAGGACAAGCAATTCAATACAGGATGTACATGTGCAATTATGCAGAACATCTCCATAGTGGATATGTTGTGAGAGACTGATTATATGACCCTCCTTCCTATTCCTCCCCCCCTTATTCGGTTCTCTACCCTGTCCCTGACCCTTTACAGAACTCTGTGCTTCTAGCAACTCTCCCTCCTAACCTGCCCTCCTTTCGATCATCCCACCTCTTATCCCCATCCCCCCTACTCTTCTGTGTGGCAAGATACCCACTTTAGTGCTTATGTCATTCCTTCCCTGACTCCAATTCAATGAGAGTAGGGTTGACCCTTTCCCTTTTGCCTTCCTGTTCTTCCCTTCCATTGTAACAATTATCCCTTTCCTCTTCTATATGAGATGATTAACCCCATTCTGTCTCTCCCTCTCTCCTCTCATTCTAATCCTCTCCCACCTCAGAATTTAACCTTTTAAGTTATCATCTCTTCCTATTCAATTGATCCTGTTTCCTCAATGTACACATATATGCACATACTCAGATATGTGTTCATACACAAACCCTCCTACATAGACATATATGTGTATACATATATATATATACATACATTTGTATTCCCTTTACCTATCCTCATACTGTGAAAAGTTTCATAAGTTATAATTATTTTTCCACATTGGCATGTAAATAGTTCAACTTTGATAAGTTCCTTATGATTTCTTTTCCATGTTTACCTTCTCATGCTTCTTGTATTTGAGTGTCAAATTCTCTTTTCAGTTCTGGTTTTTCAGCAAGAATGTTTAAAAGTCCTCCACCTCACTGAAGGACCATATTTTCCCCTG
>JAQQSV010002555.1:0-14920 GCA_028646515.1 Pseudochirops corinnae
CTATCTATCTATCTGCAATTATTATTATTATTATTATTATTATTATTATTATTATTATTGACTATATCTAACTGGAACTTGAAATACACAGGCACTGTGGTTGGAAGATCCATCCTGCCCTACCGAAAAGTGTCATAGGAGAGAATAGACTGGGGGAGGGGGGACACACTGGGATGGCTGTTTTGGGTTGGTGGGTAGAGGAAAGAAGGGGAGAAAATATGTAACTCAAAATCTTGTGGAAATGAATGATGCAAACTTAAATCAAAAAAAAAAGAACTAATGAGAATAAAGATCATATGATGTTCATCTCCCTCCCTCCTTCCCCTCTACTATAGTATGTTTTTATGCCACTTTGTGTGGCATATTTTACCTTTTTCTACCTCATCCTTTCTTTTTTCTCCCATTACAGTCACTTTGAACCCCTTAATAAGGATTTTTTATCATTATATTAGTTCTTTTATACCCACACCCTCTGTCCATGTATATCCCTTTTATACATTGGAATAATCATATAAATTTCAATATTAACAAGCATCAGCTTCTGATAAAAGATGTAAACAGTTAGCTCTTATTGTGAATGCATGTGTGAGTGTGTGTTTTCCTTGTTTATCTTTTTATGTCTTTCTTGGGTCTTGTAAGTGGAGATCAAATTTTCCATTGACCTCTGGTTTTTTCATCAGGAATATCTGAGAGTCCCTTATATATTTAAATAGCCTTCTCCTTGCCTGAAAGATTATGCTCAGTTTTGCAGGTAGTTGATCCTTGGTTGCAGTTCTAGCTCTTTCACCTTATGAAATATCAAATTCTAATCCCTCCAATCTTTTAATGTAGAAGCTGCTACGTCCTGTGTTATCCTGACTATGGTTCCATGATATTTGAATTGTTTCTTTTTGTCTGCTTGCAGTATTTTCACCTTGACCTTGTAGCTTCAGAATTTGGCCACTATATTTCTTGGAATTTTCAATTTGGGATCTCTTTCAGAAGGAGTCTGGTGAATTCTTTCAATAACTATTTTACCCACAGATTCTAGGACTTCAGGATAGTTTTCTTTGACAATCTCTTGGAGGACGTTGTCCAGACTGATTTTTTCATTGTGGCTTTCCAGTAGACTAATAATCCTTAGATTATCTCTCCTGGATCTGTTCTCTAGGTCAGTTGTTTTTCCAATGAGATATTTTATACTTTCTTCTAATTTTTCAGTCTTTATGGTTTGTTTGTCTGATTTTTGCTGCATCATAAATTTCCTAGCTCCGATTTGACTGATTCTAATTTTCAGTGAATTATTTTCCTCAGTTAATTTTTGAAGTTCCTGTTTTAGGGAGGTGTTTTCTCCAGTTAAATTTTCAAGCTCCTGTCCCAATTCACAGATATTACTTTTTAGGTATTTGTTTTCTTCAGTGAGATTTTTTTTTCCCGATTTGTTCACTGTAGATTTAAATTTTTCTTTTATCTCTCTAATTTGGCTTTTAAAATCTTTTTTGAGCTCTTGCAAGAATGCTTTTTGGGCTTGAGACCAATTCATATTCTTTCTGTGATCTTATGTGTGGATACAGAGTCCATGATGTCTCCTAAAAATGATTCTTCTTCACAATAATATGATTGAATCATCTTTGGCTATCCCTTTGTAAGTTGCTTCTGGCACATTTTGATTGATTATTTCCTGACCTTTAAAGTGTATTTCTGCTTCTGGGGGACAAAGGGTTCTGACCCATGCTTCTCAAGCTGGGAGCTAGGTGCCTGGTTGTTGACTTTTTGTGCTGTAGCCTCTGAGTGTCTAGACTGAGGCCAAAGCCAATGTTTCCCCTGGGTTAGGGAGGGTTGATCAGCCTGCTTCAGATTTCTGCCTCTATACCCCTGGGCTATAGCTCAGTCAGGCTCAGCAGCTGGCAGCCAGGAGAGTTGGTGTCTGCAGATTCCCCTGGTGGTGCTAAAACCCACTGGGGCTTATGTTATTATTATGTTATTAGGGCTTGCTGGTTCCACCATCCTGGGCTTTGGGAGCTCCTGCTGGTTAGCTGAGGTGGGGCTTTTTGGGACCCCTCCTGCACTTCACTGCTACTTCTTACTGCCTCAGTTGTACCCTTTCTCTGTGACTTCCAAACCTGAGGTTATTCCCACTATTTCAGGATTTTACTCTGGGTGAGACATTTATCTATGGATTTTATGGGTCAGGGAGGGGGAATGGGAGCAGCTAGGAATCTCTCTGCCATCTTGGCCTCTGGAAATTCAGGTAGTTGATTTCCAAACTTCCAGGCTGTGGGCTGAAGTTGCTGTTGCTGTTGCATGCCCTACACTCTCTCTTATCCAGTGACTGATCCTCTGTCCTGTGGTGAGAGGGCTGTGAATCAACCTTGGGATGGGTGACTTTCCTTGCTCGGGCTCCTTCTCTCTCTGCTGGAATCTGCTCTCTGGTCAGTGCTGTGAATGACAGTGGTGTAGCTCCACGTGCTCTGTGATCCTCCTGTTCAGACTTATGGGGGCATGTTCCTTGGCTGTAAATCTGCCACACTCCATTTCTCAGTGGATTCTGTCACTCTAAATTCCATTCAGATTCTCTTTTTAAGGTTTACTGATGGAATTCTTGGAGGAGCTTAGAAATGTTCCTGTTTCTGTTCTGCCATATTGGTTCCTCTCCCTAAAAAGCAAAATTTTAAAACAAACAAAAAACACTGAAAAAGCAAGCATTCATAAATAAATAGTTAAAAGAAGACTTGTAACCAGTGACTCCTTTAATACAGTCCCAGAAGGTTAATGCTTCAAAGATGAATTATGTTATGGGGTTATTGAATAAATTTTTATTTGTGTTTTGGAATTATACTGTCTGAGAAGTTCACTAAAGTTCCCATTTTTCCTAGAAGTAGACATCTTTTCTCTTGAGAAGGACAACTGGCACCTGAATTTCTCTTTTGTACCTTAAATTTTTTTTAATTTCACAAAATGCTTCCTCTCTCCTCCCACTGAGAAAACAATCTCTTAGAAATGTTTAGGGAAACATAACAAATTAGTACAATTACCTTATCCAAATCATGTCTTGATTTGTCTTCTGAATTCATCCCCTCTCTCTCAGGAAGTAGATGTCAGTCTTTGGGAGTCATGATGAGCATTATGCTGATTACAATCCCTAAATCTTTCAAAGTTATTTGTCTTTAAAGCATTGTTGTTTCATAAATTGTTCACCTGGTTCTGCTCACTTCACTCTGAAACATTTTATACAAGTCTTCTCAGGTTTCTCTGAAATCATCCTCTTCATCATATCTTATAGTATACTGATATTCCAACATCATAACTTATTCTGTTGTTCCGAAATTGATGGGCATCCTGTTGGTTTCAATTTCTTGCCACCACAAAAAAAAAATCTGCTATGAATATTTTTCTACAACTCCTCATTTTCTTTGATCTCTTTAGGGTATAGGTCTAGTAGTGTTAATGATGGGTCAAAGGGCATTCACAGTTTGAAAACTTTTAGGGCATAGTTTCACAACTGAAATCAGTGTCTCTTGGTCATAATAATTGCCAAAGATAGTACTCTCAAGGTAATTGTTCATTCACCAGGACTGAAAGAAAGAAATATGGAGCAAAAGAGGCTGCTTGAGATTTGAGAGCCAGTATCAGATTCATCTAGGAATATACTTACTCCAGTGTGTGAATAGTTGCCATAGTTGCTTCCGAGAAGAGATAAGGGAGAGAAAACCCCTTTCCCTCACCTCACTTGAATTCCAAGTGAATATTAAAACCATACATTTGCAGATTATTGACCCTACTCTAGCATGAGGCTAACTTGAAAAATTGGGTCTTGAAAATAGAGGATGGATGTTGTTCCATAAACTCTTCCACCTGAATTTGTACTTGCTCCAAATTTGAGCTAGAAGTAAACAATTGCAAGAAAACATCAAGGTTCGGAGTCAACAACAAATCATACAGAGGTAATACAGGATGTCCTTTGTGAGCAAAAATACTCTGGAGCCATCCTTTTTCTTCTAACCTTCTCACACCCAACTAGCCAACTATTTTTGCATCACATAATTTCTGTTTTCTCAATGTGTCTCGTTATTTACTTTTATCCAGTTCATTTCAGTCATGTCCAACTCTTTGTGACTCCATTTGTGAATTTCTTGCCAAAGATACTGGCGTCATTTGATATTTTCTTCTCTAGTTCATTTTACAGATGAGGAAAGTGAGGCAAACAAGGCTAACTGACTTGCCCAGCATCACAGAGCTATTAAGTACTTATTATCAAGAAGATGACCTATCCACTGTGCCACCCAAGTTTAGCCTAGAATCTGATACATAACGCTTTATAAATGCTTGTTGATTGACAGCATACATAGGGGTGGTCTGTAATCTGAATAAAAGGGACTGCAGTGGATAGAGAATTGGGCTGGGAATCAGGAAGACTCATCATCCTGAATTCAAATCCTTACTCAGACACTTACTAGCTGTGTAACCCTGTTTACTTCAGCTTCCTCACTTGTAAAATGAGAAGGAAATGGCAAACCACTTCAGTCTCTTTGCCAAGAAAACCCCAAATACTCATGGAGAGTAGGACATGACTGAAATGACTCAACAACAACCTAGATTATTCTTTTTGACGTCAACATTCTGATCTGTGCAGTGGTACTAGAAGGTTCTCCTGCAGATGCACAATTCACAGACTCATTTCAGGGCTTTCTCATGCTGTTAAATGCATAAGCATGAATGTCCATTCAATTAAAGTTCTTGAGGATTTCAATGAACAGGAGGTTACTGATATATTGAATTAATTCACCTAAAGAATGCGAGTCTTTAGTATCTTGGATGATAAGAATTAGTGATGAAGGAGTTTGAGGCATATCACTAGATAGTGTGGATTGCTTAAAATTCACAAGCATTAGTCAGAATCCTTTTGTACACCAAGCTTTTAGGGATCAACATATACCAGTAGGTAACAACAGAACTAATCTGTTACCTTTAGCTGCAAAGGGATGCAATAGGCAGTATCTTACTGACTTTATGTGGCCTGGTGGAGATAGACCCTGCCACTCACTTAGAGACTGTATGAGAAAGCTAAAGGAGGAGGCAATGAAAATTACTATCATGGTTGGAGATGGAAATGCTTATCACAATATCCCACTAGGTGATCCTCATAGAAATATCATAGTGAAGATGGAACCTCCTGCTTATAAGCACCTAATTCTGACTCTATTAATTGGGGAAATAGGGCACCCTCTTTCAGATGTGCTAGATAAGATTTCACAATTAAGTGACTTAGGGAAATGTAGAAAAGATAAATTTCCTCAAGAGAGAGAGCAAATAGCCAGGTAATTCAGAGACAAAATAGATTGACAAGAAGATAATTGTTTACTGTTCTATTTAGAGCAGGGGTAGATCTTAGAAGAATAGTTGGCATTCCAACTGAAGAGCTGCATAAGATGTATCAAGAAAAGGTAGTTAATATTAGATTCAATAGGGAAGTAGGAACCACCCCTACAGATACTTCTGAATCATTGTATCCAAGTTTACCACACCTTCAGGGAGAATAGGAAATAGGCTAAGTCCCAGCCCAGATTAAAGAAATAGAGACAAGATTACAGGCTCCCTTTGGTTTAACAATATATTGGAAAAATGGATCAATCAGCATAACAATTGTTTCTTCAGGAGAAGATGATTACAAAATTGCACCCTTAACTCATATATTCTGAGTGAGGCTACAGTAGTGGGCTCATTGACTCCAGAAGCAAGGCTGACCCTATGTTTACCTTGTTTCTGGTTATTGTCTCCTTGTTTTTTCTTGGCTTTTTTGTCTGTTCACCTTGTTTGCTAGATTTTTTTCTGCAGGCTTGGATGTAGATGCCTGATAGCTTAAGCTGGATGTCACCTCATGTCCACAACTGTGGCGTGTCCCCCCCTGAACCTGGATTCAAACACACTCCAAATCCTGGTTAAAGAACTGACCTCTCAAATGGGACTTCTTGGGACAGGGACACCTCATCACATGCTGCTCTGGCTTCAGCCCCATGGCTAAATGTAAAGCCACACACATGCAGCTTTTCAGAGGATTGCTGTTATAAGCAGCTTCAAGGTTTCAATTACATAGTATAGTGAAGTCTATTTATTCGGCAGTAAATTAAGGAAAAACATTCAAAGAAATAGAAGTACAGCATTCACAGTGTTATGACATAACAACTTATCACTAAAATGGCCACATAGTTTTCATCAAAGTGGTCACATAGTTTTACACAATTTACAATCATTTAGTAACACTATCATTTGGTAACTCAAGGCTTGCCTCCTTAATTGACAAAAAGTACAAATGTCAAGGTTCTCTAAAGACAATCTCACATTGTCTTAATCTCTCAGTCGAAAGTCTTCTTTCTTATTAATTTGAGATTAGTTTTCAATCATCCTTAATTCAATCATCCTGAAAAGGTATAGGATACAGAGTACAACTCATTCAACCCTAAGCCACAGTAAATCATGAGCCTGAGGAGAGGTTTTTTCATCTTGACTCAAGGCAGGCTCTAGGCTTCCATGGTTCCTCGTCCATGGTCCCAGCTTCTGTAAGAATCTACCCAACTGTCTCCTGAGTTCAAAGGCCGGCTACTCTCACTTCCTTGTCCAGCTCTTTGTTCAGTTCCTGTTCCATATTGAAGCTCACAGAGTCTAGTCTACCTCAAGTCCTCCATAGTTTCTGTTTCTGGGAAGACAAAGCTTAACAAAGCCACCATAGCATTCATCCACATTGTTAGCACCATCATCAGTTCACTTTATGTCTGTGAAATCAACATAGACCCAACAACAAGGTCTGAGAAATCAACACAAATCATCAGTATATTCCCAGGACCTCTGTAAACATCAGTAATACCCTCCTCCAGGATTTTTGTAAACATAAAACAAGAAAATCCTCTTTCAGTGCTTCTGAACAAGCAGCAAGGTTTCTGGGCTTCAATAACAACAGCAATGTCCTCTGTTAGCAGACAAATCAGACAAAGTAACATCAAAACAGACAAAGTACTAGCAACACAGCCATGCTTCCTCCCACTTCTTCTCTCTTCTCATTTTTCAGTTCTTCTCAATTCTCTTCTCAGTTCTTCTCAGTTCTCAGTTCAGTTGTCAGTTCTCTGTTCTACCACTTCAACTTCTGTTCTCAAACCTGCTCTCAATTCTTAGCTCCTCAGAAGTTCTGTCTCTCTATCAGCTTGTTTTCAGCTTTTTATCCTGCTCATTAGCTCCTCCCTGTTCCACCCCTTCCTATTGCATTAGCAATTTCCTTCCAGTGTGGGATTCACATGTTATGTTTCTTAACGAACTGGAAACAAGGAGCTAAGTACTTGTCTTGAAGCAAGGTGCTTAGTACAAGGGGCAGGGAAGATCTAGAAATCCCCTTTAACATTACACCCTATCAGTCATTAGATTTATGTTACATAAATTTTCAAGGGAAAGGAGAGTTCCCTCTCTTAAGAGCCAACATGTTTGAGAAATCATCCAAATTGAATGTGCTAATTCATTCATTGTAACCATGACAACTGTTATAGAAAATGACCCAGATAAAATTAATATTTTTGCCTCAACAAGAAAGGGGTTTGACAATGATAATTAAGATTAATTATAATTAATTAGGTTATAGAACTTTAATTCCTTGAAATCTCTTAAAGCTATTATAACTATTAGGTTGTCTTAGCAATGTATTATTAGGAAGCAAGGAGTTGGACTAGATAGTCTACCTGCTTTCCCTCCTACTAATTAAGCATAGAGGATTTCCATTTTTTGCCATAATACATTTCTTGAAATCCTTGTACAACTCTTCTCCCCTTTCTACCATGACAAACAGGTGGAAGAATATTGGCAGAAAATATTTTGTACATTATCATATGCAATTAGTAAATCATGATTTTTGCTTACCTGTTTTTATTTGTTATACAGGAAGTATTTCAATGGGTGTGGATGGGGAAGGAATTAAAATGACTAACATAATGACAACAGACATTAATCAGACATTATAAAACTTTTTTAAAAAATTGTTATAAAAAAGTTGTCATGAAAGTTAAATTTGTCCCTCTGAGTAGTATAATCATTAGTGACTATTTTTACTAAGGAAGCATTTAGCATTAATAAATTATCCATGTGTTAATATCTCAAAAAAGTCAAGACAGAACAAATACTAACACAAACAACATTTTAAAATAGTATAACAACTCATACAACTTTCATCTAGAAATGAACATAGTACTCATAGTCATAGTAATCATAATCACATATGATTTAGCTATTTCTCTTCCTTCTGCAGAATTCTGAAATTAGAGTATTGGTCATTAATACTAACACTAATAATTATAGCTATCACTTACATAATACTTTGAGGTTAGAAAAGTATTTTACAAATATCTTCTAACTGTATCCTCGCAGCAACCCTGGAATTTGTTACTATTAGTGCTTTTATTTTACACATGAAGTGACTGAGGCAAATAATGGTTAAATAACTTGCCCAGGGTCACACAGCTGCTATGTGTTTGAAATAGGATTTAAACCAAGGTTTTCCTCATTCAGGTCCCTGCACTCTTATCCTTTGCATAAAAAGTTCATTGAACTTTAAATATAATTTCGATTGTTAAATAAATATTATTGACGTTTTTGTTAGCATATCACAGTTATTTCTAAATATAATTGCTCCTCCCATAAGCCTATTTGTGACAAATGCAAACAGGCAAAATCAATCAGTGCCTACATATGACAACCTATGCAACATTTTGAATCTATATATCCCCTTTCTCTTCCTAGTAAAAGAGAAAGTGATTACTCATGTCCTTACCGGGGCCCAAATTTGTCACTACTAAGATTTCAGCACTGTTTTTAGTGTTCTTTTCATACCATAGTCATCTATATAATTGTTCTATTTCTACTTAACTTCACTCAGCTTCAGCTTTTACATTTCTTCTCATGTTTCTCTGAATTCCTCATATATGTCCTCTTTCTTATGGAAAAGTATTCTTTCACAAGATTTATATATCATTATTTGTACAACCATTCTCCAGCTAATGGAGACCCTTTCGTTTCCAAAGTTTTGCTGCCACAAATTCCAAATGCCTTTCCTGATGGTACAGAAGTAATTAGTGGCAGAAGTTTGTAGTCTTCTAGTAGTATTTTATACTACCTTACCTGACAGAGAAAATATCATAAAGTAGCAAAACAATGACAACATAAGGGCCACAAATGTAATAAAGATATTCAAAGTGTACTTTGAATGAATTATTATCAATGAAGAATTATGGCAGTTTACTGTTTGAAGGGCCAATAGATATCATCCAGTTATATTGCTTCAATTCTTGGATAAAAGAGTTGATGCTCAGAGTGGTTAACTGACTAGTAGAAGACAAGTCATTTTTTGCTTATCTAAAACTAACAAATGACCTATTTGCAGGACTGCACAATATCTAGCCTACGAGCCACTTGTAGCCTGCCAAAGGATTTTGGACAGCCCATGAAAAATGTAGAGCATGTAAAAGAACATAAAAATGTAATGAGTTTTTTGTCTGTGCCCCACTTAACTGACCTTCCACTAGTCATTATTGTGCCTGTCATGTAACTTGGCAGGTGGGTTGCCACAGTGTAATCTCTCCTGTTTGTTATGTGACTCATGGTAACCAACCACCATCACTCTATCTCTAGTCTGAGAGGCGTTAAAGTTGTATCTTTTTGCTGTGTTTTTGGTCATTACTGGCACTGAATAGGGACAGAATGAGTGCAGCCAGACACCAACACAGCTGATGTCCACTCTGATGAGTGGCAACAACACAAAGGTTTCTTTCTTTTCCTTGTTGTGTGGCTGTCCCCCCAGTTACATCAGTGTCTGGCCCTCTCTCCAAGGTCAGACACTCAGTTCAGTATTTCTTTGTAGAGGTTACTTGAGTGGTTTCTTAAGCCAGGTCTAAACTGACACACTAGCCCATGAAAGTGTGAGAATAATCGTGGTCCAAGTGTGATTGTCAAGGAATCTGTTCATTGCAGTGATTCTCAATCTTCCTAATGCTGTTACCCTTTAATACAGTTCTTCATGTTGTGGTGACCCCCAATCACAAAATTATTTTCATTGCTACTTCCTAACTGTAATTTTGCTACTGTTATGAATTGTAATGTAAATATCTGATATGCAAGATATATTTTCATTGGTACAAATGGAACATAACCCACAGGTTGAGAACTGCTGGTTTATTGATACCATGAGCAAGGATTTTATAGAGTAATGACACAAAGAAGGTAATTATAGGTCACTTAGTTTTCGAAGCCAGACAGTAATGTCAATTTAAGCCTTGACAATTATGTCCTTTGATGATTTCCAAGCCATATGAATAGTATCTAAGAATGTATGGGAGAGCCAATACCTTCTGGCAGTAATCCCAGAACAGGGCACATCCCTGGATCACAGGATTTCAGGAAGGCTCTGATTAACAGCTGCTTCTCAAGGAAAAACCAGGACTAGTCACTTTGGACTGGCCACAGGAAAAACCTGGAGCTAATTTATCTAGGACCAGCCTGATTCCTGGATCAGATGTTTTAGCTCCCTTCATTTCTTTGTATGTGAGTAGTTGCTGTGGAGATTTTTTAGTTCTAACATTAACATTTTGGGGGTGACTTTGTGAAATGGGTGATAAAAAGAAATGGAAGTTTGAATCATAACATAGAATGTTTAATCTGGAGTGGACAAATAGATACTTGTTTACTTACACAAGAGATAAAATATTGTGCCTTGTTTGCTGATAAGTAATAGCCATTCTAAAGTAATAAAATCTTCATCACCATTTAAAATAAAAACATCCTGACTTAAGCAAATTGGGCACCAATGAGAAAGAAATGAAATCATCCAAATTGCTGAAAAATTTATTGGGACACAATGGTTTGCTTTTTTTTTTTTTTTTTGAGAAAGTAAACTTAGAAAACAAGGTTGTGTAATGTTAATGAAATAGGAACATCTTCCCTGCCCATTAATAGGCCTAAGACAGAGGCTGAGTCACATGGAGTCTGGGTCACTGAGCTCCAGCTCAGTGTGGGAGAAACTTGCACAAGGAGGAGACAGAGAGACACAGAGAGAGAAACAGAGGGAGAGAGAGAGAGAGAGAGAGAGAGAGAAAGAGAGCACACAAGCAGAGAATGAGAGAAGCAGAGAAGTAGTGGAGAGAGCAATGAGCAGAGAGCAGAGCAGAAAGCAGAGAGAGAAGCAAACTGTCACTGGGTAGAGGGAGGAATTTGTCTAGGGGAACTTGTTTGTGGGGAGACCTAACAGAAAGAAGGTTTAAAATGGTGCTGCTGCCTGTATTAGTGATGAGTAGCCTGTTAAATGTTACCTCCTTGTATCCTATATGCATATTTGTAGCAGTTGCTGTGGGTGATGCATTGGTGTTAGAGGTGGCTACTAAAGTTAGTTTTCAAATTTCTAAAGAAATTGCTGCTTCTGGGAAATCTTTTATTGAAGGTAAAGTATGATAAATTGATTGCTGATAAGAAATATAAGACATCCCATTAACTAAATGTATAGAAGAAGAAAACCAGAAAAAATGTATTAAAATGTGTACTGCTTAGAAAAGTAATTTTGAAATTTTAATGCGACTTCATGATATATAAAAGTTAAGTAATAAGTATAATTAATTTATATTAATTGAAATTTCCAGTTTTAAATATGGTTTATTTGCAAAATAGTTCAATCATTAATTATACCTTTACTTGGAAAGTGAGCTGCTGAAAACCTATTTGTAGCCCAAAGATGTTTAGCTTATTTTAATTTTGGTGTCTTCTTACTGCCATGCTATGCAGGTCTGACCTATAACAATAATTATATTTTTAATTTAAAATAATGTAACTTTGATTTGAGGTGGTATTTTGAACAACAGGATGATTTGGTTGACATTTTTTTAACGCTGATCAGGGAAGTTTGAACTAACATCTTATTTTTCTTTCAGAAAATGTTTTTGTTGCCACAGAGGAGACTTAAATTATTTTATTGATCTTTTCCGCCATTGAGCACATGTGTGTATCTGTGTGTGTGTGTGTGTGTGTGTGTGTGTGTGTGTGTGTGTGTGTATAGCCACTTGGGCTAGGTTTGCAGAGTGGCAGATCAATGCTGTATCCACCCACTGTTCACATTCATGTGAGTCAGCTTGAAATCTGACACTTCCTCCACCAAGATATCTCTAGAGGATTCTCACATGTTTGCATGATATCTTGCTTGTTTTCAAGTTGATTTTCAGGAGAACAAGAAATGACACTGTACAGCACTCTAAAGTTTAAAAATGCATTTTCACAGCAACTCTGGGTACAATCTTCATTTCAAATATGAAGAAAAATATGGATAACCAGTACTACAATTGTTCTGTGACTTAACTGTTATGGATACTCTCTGGAACAGTGCAAATCTCACTCCATTTTTATGTTCTCAGCGAGTGTTATTTTGGTCTATTTTCTCCCATGAATCTGGCATTTTGAAGAAATAATCAACATGTTGGAAGTAGTAACATGCCCTTTCTATTATCTTTCTCTTTAATCATAATTCTCCTTATCCTCTCTCCCTCTTTCTCCAGTGCCCAGATCTCTCATCCTTAAAACACCTTAACCTGACCACAACATACTTTCAAATTATCATCATTAACCATCTTCTTTTCCTTACCAATATCAGAGGAAAAAGTCTCTAATAATCAAAATTTCCATTTTCCCCTTCATCTTCTATTTATTTTACAATCTTTTGCCCTCTAGTTTCTGACGCTACCACTTGAATGAAACTGTTTCCTCCATTATTGCCAAATGACAAGGAAAAAACTTTTCTTTCAGTATTTAACAATCCTGACACTGTTGACTATCTAGTTCTCCTGGAAATTTTTTTTCTATCAGCTTTTGGGTCCCAGCTCTCTCCTTTTCTTCTTATTTGTCTGACCACATTTTCAGAATCTTTTTTTAAAAAATTATCTTTTAGGGACAGAAATGAGATGGAGGGGTAAAAGCAACAACTTGTCTGAGTTCCTGCTCCTGTCACCTTGGATACCTGCAAAATAGGACTCCAAACAAATTTTAGAGCTACAAAACTCACAAAGTAACAGAGAGAAACATATCTTCTGCTGAAAGCAGCTTGGCAGGCTGACAGGAAGGGTCTATCACTTACAGCTGGGAGCCTATCACAATCCCACATGAACCCCATGGTACCAGGCCCAGGACAGCGCTGACCAATGTGACAGACCAGCAGGAGCCAACTTCAAGAGGGTGAATCACCAGCAGCAGCAGTAATTTACTGACTTCTCTACCCATAAACACCAAAGACAAACTAAAAGGACAGTGGAAAACTCTGTTGGAACCAGATAACAGAAGAATGTGGTCTGACACCTGCCCACAGGCCAAGAGGTGGAGGAGGCATGGGTGCATGCAGCTGCTGCAATGTGGCTACCTCCAGAGCTCCTGGCCTGTAGAACACAGGGGCACAAAGCTACCATTCAGAGGGTAATCCCTCTTGCTGGGACCTGCTTGGATCTGGGTCACAGCCTTGGGTGGTGGTCTTGGGTGAGGAATGTCAGTGTGCCAGAGCTTATGGTGGCTGAGGAGAGAGCACCTTCCTCATAACTCTGACAACATTTGCTAAAGCCCCAGAGATTTGGGGTACAGCTTACTCCACTCTGGAAACAGAGTACTATCATGGCAAAAAGCTCAAAAGTCAAGTAATTGACTGGCAACATAAGCAAGCAAGGGAAGCACAATCAGACCATAGAAACCTTTTTGGGGAACAAGAAGGATTAAAAAATAGAATGAGAAGAAGTGAACAAAGTCAAAGCTCCCACATCAAAAGCTTCCAAGAAAAATATGAAGTGGCTACAGGCCATGGAAGAGCTCAAGAAGGATTTTGAAAATAAAGTAAGAGAAGTGGAGGAAAAATTGGGAAGAGAAATGAGAATAATGCAAGAAAATCATGAAAATCCAGTCAACAACTCATCTCAAGAAAATGACATCTTAAAAAAGACTAACACAAATGGCAAAAGATGTTCAAAAAGCCAGTGAGGAGGAGAATGCATTAAAAAGCAGAAGTTGCCAGATTTCAAAAACTCACTGAGGAGAATAATTCTTTTAAAATTAGATCAGAGTAAATGTGAGGTAATGACTTTTTGAGAAATCAAGGTACTATAAAACGAATCCAAACAAATGAAAAAATGGAAGGCGATATGAAACATCTCACTTGAAAAATCTCTGTCCTAGAAAACAGATCCAGGAGAGATCATTTAAAAATTATTGGACTACCTGAAAGCCATGATCAAAGGAGAGCCTAGAAATCATCCTTCAAGAAATTCTCAAGGAAAATTGCCCTAATATTCTTTAACTAGAGGGGAAATTAGAAATTGAAAGAATTCACCCACTGTCTCTTGAAAAAGATACCAAAAAGAAAACTCCTAGGAGTATCCCAGCCAAATTCCAGAATTCCCTGACAAGCAGTCAGGATGAAAGAATTTAAGTATTTTGGAATCACAATCAGGATAACACAAGATCTAGCAGCTTCTATACTAAGGGATTAAAGGGATTGGATATGATATTCTGGAGGTCAAAGCAGCTAGTATTAAAACCAAGAATCATCTACCCAGCAAAACTGAGAATAATTCTTCAGGGGAAAATATGGTCATTCAATGAAAGAGAGGACTTTCAAGTATTTTTGATGAAAAAAATAGAGTTGAACAGAAAATTTGACTTTCACATACAAGAAGGAAGAGAAGCATGAGCAGGTAAACAGGAAAAAGAAATCATAAGGAACTTATTAAAGTTGAATTATTTACATTCCTACATGGAAAAATGATAATTGTAGCTCATGAGACTTTTCTCAGTATGAGGATAGTTGAAGGGAATATGTATGTATATATGTGTGTGTGTGTGTGTGTGTGTGTGTGTGTGTGTGTGTACAAATACATATATTTATGTATAGGAGGTT
>JAQQSV010002555.1:15020-25439 GCA_028646515.1 Pseudochirops corinnae
GAGGGGAAGAGCAGGAAGGTGAAAGGGAATGGGTCAACCTTACTCTCATTGAATTTGTCTTAAGGAGGGAATAACATACACACTCAATTAGGTATCTTACCCTACAGAAAAGTAGGGGAGAAGGGGAAAAGAGGGGGAATAAAAGAAGGGAGCTTATTTTGGGGATGGGGTAGTTAGAAGCACATACTTTTGAAAAGGGACAGGGTCAAAGTAGAAAATAGAATAATTGGGGCTGAATGGGATGGAGAGAAATATAGTTAGTCTTTCACAATATAACTACTATGGAAATGTTTTGTGTAAGTACAACATGTGCAAGCTATACTGAATTTCTTTTCTTCCCAGTGGGTCTAGGTGAAGTGTTAAGAAGGGAAACAATCTGGAAATTAAAGTTTAAAAACAAATGTTCAAAAATTGTTTTTTACATACCACTGGGAAATACATTATACAGGCAGTGTGACATAGAAATCTATCTTGCCCTACTAGAAAGTTATGAGGGTAGTGGGGAGGATATAAGAGAGAACAGATTGAGGGTAAGGATATTCAGTAGGTTCGCTTTCTTAGAGTGTTGCATAGAGGAAAGATGGGGAGAAAATTTATAACTCAAAATCTTGTGGAAATGAATGTTGAAAACTCAAAATAAATAAATGTTTACAATGGGGAAAAAAAGAAAAATAATTATTTAGGGACAGAGCCAAAAATGGCACAATAAGAGTGGGGACTTGCTTGAATTCTCCAAAACCCCTACAAATACCTGTAAAAAGTGACTTTAATCAAATTCTAGAGCTACAGAGCTCACAAAATGTCAGAGTGAAGCAAATCTTCCCCCCAAAACAATCTTGAAGGCTGACAGGAAGGTTCTATCAAACCAAGCTAGGAGCAGAGGTCAGTCCAGCGCAAGCTGCTCTGGAACAGGCAGGGTTGGTAGAGGCCTCAAGCGACTGAATCAATGTAGCTGTCACTGTTTCCAGGCTTCTCAACCCCCAAATGCCAAAGATGGCATAAAAGGTCAGTAGGAAAACTCTGGATGAAATAAGAATATGGTCCAGTTGGGGTGGGCTCCAGCCCTGGGAAGGTGCAGGTGGTGGCAGTGGCAGCAGCAACAGTACCAGCAGCAGCAGCTGTTGTTTCCAAAGATCTGGACCCACAGCCAGTGGGGGCTGAAGTGACTGACACAAAACCCCTGAACCCTGGGACAATACACTCACCCCCACTCCCTACTTCAAAAAGAGTCCTAACCTGATAAGGAGTTAGAAAGTGAACTATTTTGCTGGGAAGGTGAGCAAAGAGAGGGAAAAAGCCAGAGTATAAAATTTTACCTTGGTGACAAAGAAAATCAAAACATACAACCAGAAGAATGCATCAAAGTCAAAGCTCCTATCTATATGAAAACTTTCAAGAAATATATGAATGAGTCAAAGACTAAGGAAGAGCTCAAAAAAGGATTTTGAAAATCACATAAAAGAAGTAGAGGAAACATTGGGGAGAGAAATGGGAGTGATGTGAGAAATTAATGAAAAATGAGTCAGCGGCTTGGTACAGGATGCCCCTAAAAGACAGAAGAAAGTAAAACCTTAAAAATTAGACTAACTCAAATGGCAAAAGATGTCAAAAAAGGTAATGAGGAGAAGAATGTTTTAAAGATTGGAATTGATCAGATGCTTACTGAAGAAAATAATTCCTTCAAAATTACAATGGAAAAAATGGAAGGTAATTACTTTATGAGAAATCTAGAAACGATAAAAGTAAACCAAAAGAATGAATAAATAAAAGACAATGTGATATATCTCATTGGAAAAACCACTGACCTGGAAAATAGATCCAGGAGAGATAATTTTAAAATCATTGGACTTCCCGAGAGCCAGGATAACAAAAAGAGCCTGGACATTATCTTTCAAGAAATTATCAAGGAAAACCACTTTAATATTCTAGAACCAGAAGGTAATAGAAATGGAAGCAATCCCCCAGTGACCTCTTGAAAGAGATCCCAAAAAGAAAACTCCTAGGAATATTATAGCCAAATTCTAGAGTTCCCAGGCCAAGGAGAAAATATTGGAAGCAATGAAAAAGAAACAACTTGACTGGAAATACAATCAGAATAACACAAGACTGCATTGTCTACGTATGAAATCAAAGTACTTGGAATATAATTTTTCAGAGGTCAGAGGAGCAAGGATTAAAATGAAGAAAAACCTCCCCAGAAAAACTGAGCATAATGTTTCAGTTGGAAAGATGGACATTCAGTGAAATAGAGGTCTTTCAAGCATTCTTGATGAAAAAAAACAGAGCTGAAAGAAAGTTTGACTTCTAAATACAAGAATTAAGAGAAGCATGAAAAGATAAACAGGAAAGAGAAATTATAAAGGACTTAGTAAGGTTGACATTTCTACACGGAAATATGATATTTGTAATTCATGAGACCTTTCTGAGTATTAGAGTAGTTAGAAGAAATGTAGAAATAGAAGGACAGACTGATGGACAGACAGACAGATGGACATACAGATAGATGGATGGATGGATGGATGGATGGATGGATGGATGGATAACACAGAGTGAGTTGAATATGAAGGAATGATATCTAAAAAATAAAATTAAGGAATGAGAGAGTAATATATTTGGAGAATGAGAAAGGAAAAGATAGAATGGGGTAAATTATTTCACATAAGAGGCAAGAAAAAGTTTTCAAAATGGAATGGAAGAGGAGCAAGGTGAGAGGGAATGAGTGAACCTTACTCTCACTGAATGTGGCTTAAGGACGGAATGACATACACATTCACTTGAGCATCTTACCGTACAAGACAGTAAGAGAGAAGGGGATAAGGGCAGGGGGGATGATAAAAAGAAGGCCAGATTGGGAGAGGGGATAGTCAGAAGCCAACATTTCTGAAAAGGAACAGGGTCAAAGGAGAAAATAGAGTAAGTGGAGGGAGGGTTAGAATGTTGGTAAATATAGTTAGTCTTTCACAACATGACTATTATGGAAATGTTTTACATAACTAAACATGTACAATTTATATTAAATTGCTTGCCTTCTCAGTGAGGGTGGGTGGGGAGGGAAGAAGGGAGAGAATTTGTAACTCAAAGTTTTTTTAAAAAATGTTAAAAAAACATTTTTTTTTTATATGCAACTGGGAAATAAGACATATGGGCAATGGGGTAGAGAAATCTATCTTGCCCTACAAGAAAATAAGAGGAAAGGAGATAAGAGGGGGGTATGTGATAGAAGGGATTGGAGACTAGGGTAAGGGGTAATCAAAAATGCACACCATCTTGGAGTGGGCTGGAGAAGAGATATGGGTAGAAAATTCAGATCTCCAAATCTTGTGGAAATGAATGTTGCAAACTAAAAATAAATTAATTTTAAAAATGTTTTGTTAAAAAAAGAAAGGTTATCATTCATTTCCCATGTGGTTGATCTCCTGGATCTTGTGATCTTCAGAAACACAAGATTATACAGGATGAATCAACTCTGAAGCTCCTCAACATCCTTCCCCCTGAGCTCCCTCCCTCCTTCTGGTTGAAGAGAGTTGGAAGTAGCCATCTGGGAGCTCCCTTCAAACACTCTATTTGAGGAAGGCCATCAGTCATTTCTCACTTTGTTGTATTCCTCAGTTTCATGATCTTTAGAAACTCATGGTTCTCCAAGATGAAATCCACTGTGAAACTGCCCCTGGGTTCCATGCTTCCTTATGGTTAGACAGTATAACTAGTGGGCAACTGGGAACTCCCTGAAGACTCTCTGTTTGAGAAGGGAAATCAGCAAATTCATTTTATCATTTCCTACTGGGTGACCGTCAGGATTTTATTCTCTCCAGAAATTCACACCTCATAAGATCATTTTCCATCTCAGTTGCAGTAGTTCATTGTTTCCCTGTGCCCAAGCACACTTTCTTCCCACAACTTTTTAGGGTTTTTTTTTTTAATATGTTGTTTTCCCCCATTGTGTGAGCTCCTCTAGGTTGGGGACTCTTATATACCTTTCTTTTTATCCTAAGTGTTTAACTTAGTATCTGCCACATAGTAGATGCTTAAGGAATGTTTATTGACTATTGATTATTGACCTTTGTTCATGGGTGGATGGATGGATGGATGGATGGTACTATCCTAGGTACTATTCTAGGCTTGCTCATCTTCTCTGTACTTGATGATCTCATCATCCCCTATACATTCATTTATATGGCAATGCAGATGACTCTCAGATTCATATATCAAACCATAGTCTCTCCTGAACTGTTTCTATATCACCATTTGTCTATTAGACGTTTCCCATTGGATAGCCTGTAAAGCATCTCAAACTCAAAACAATTCTTTTTCTTTTTCCCCAAAGTATGCTCCTCTTTCAAAATTGCTGTCTTCCACAGTTTCTGTTGAGAGTATCAATCAGTCGGTTAATTTATCATCTACTTTGTGGCAGGCACTGTATTAGGAACTAAGGATAATATAAAATTAACGAAACAATCCCCAGTTGCAAGGAGGTTGTATTATTTCAGGGAAGATAAGTAGGACATGTATACAAATATGTACAGAATAAATATAAATAGAATAAATGAAAACATGTACACAGTATTTAAATATAAAGCAGTTTGAGAGGGAGGGTACCAGGATTTGAGAGGATAATGAAGTTTTAATGAAGAAGATGTTGTTTTAGATTCTTCCTGATGGGAGAGAGGAATTCTATCAAGTAAAGGTGAGGAAAGAGTATATTCCAGGCATGAGTAACAGCCAACACAAAGGGATGAAGAAGGAAGATGGAATTTTGTGTGGTGATTAGTGAGATGAGCTTGGCTGTATTGCTGACTGAAAGAGGTGGAGTGATGTTCATTGAGGTTGGACAATTTCAGTTAAGGATGGGAATGGCTTTAAAAGCTAAATAGAGGAATTTATATTTAATTCTAGTGAGAATAGGGAGCCAGTGGAGTTTATTAAGTAGTGGAGTGACATAGTTGGATCTGCCCTTATGGAAGATTACTTTATGTAGGATAACTTGAAACAGTAAGAGATACAATGCCGTGAGGTAGCACAGAGGATAGAGTGATGAACTTGGAGTCAGTATGACATGGGTTCAGTCATTTAGTCAAAAACGAAGCATTTAATTAAGTGTGTACCATATGCCAGTTACTGTGCTAATCTAAATCTGAGTTTTTTTCTTCTATTATTACTAATGAGGTGATGCATTACTAGAGGAATTAAACCTTTTGATCTTATAGTTTCTCTTCCTTAAACTTCAAACTCAAATCTAATTCTTCTTTAATCCCTGTTCTGTTCACAATTTGTTGCCCTAGGGGGTGGATGTAGAAGTCAGAATGATTGTCTTAAAAATCTTTTTCTTTTAGCTCACCAGGAGTGAGACTGTAAACTGATAAGCACTGGCAAACATGTTTTTAATTGTTATCTCTTAGGGATCCACTGTTACTTGGTTACTGGCTAATCTAATTACTTCAGAGAAGTATGAAAGAAGGACTATTTCTGGGACTTTAGTATTATTGAATACTCACACTCTGATGATAGTGATTCTTTGTAAGAGGGAGACTTGCCAAAACAAGGCAAATGGTACAGTAAGATTATTTTTTTTAAGGTGTATGTTGACATATTCACAAATTTATATCTAAGGAGTCTCTGAAATGAGGATCCTCCCCTAAAAGAAACTTGATAGTGAAAATATAGAAAGGTGTCATTTAAGATAACATGATACCCTAAAGCTTTAAAAAAGTTTACAGCTTATTTAGTGCAAATAACTTCAGCCAAGAAATAAGGAGGTAGTATGGTACAATGGAAAGTATAGAAACTTTTTAAAACAGAGTACCAAGGTTCAAATCCAGATATACAACCTTGGCCAAGACATTTAACCTTTTTAGATCTCAGTTAACTCATGTATAAAATGTAGTGGCTGGAATAGGCCCCTTCTAGATCTAAATCTATTATCTATAAAACTGAGGTTGAGAAGTATAGTCAGGGAAACTAGGTGGCGCAGGGGATAGAGTTTTGGGCCTGGAGGCAAAGAAGACCTGAGTTTAAATCTGGCCTAAGATACTAGATATGTGATCCTGGGCAAGTCACTTACCCCTATTTGCCTCAATTTCCTCATCTGTAAAATTAAACAAAGAAAGAAATGGCAAGTCACTCTAGGATCTTTGCCAAGAAAATCCCCAGTGAGGTCCCAAAGAGTCAGATACGACTGATACAACTGAATGACAACAAGGAGTATATTCTAGTAAGGGATTAGAGTCTAAGATTTCAATTTATTTAGTTAGCCAACAAGAATTTACTAAACATCTCCTATGTGCTAGACATTTGGCTAAGTGTGAGAGCAGAAAGAAAAGCATAAAAACGTCAGACAAAAACAATCTCCACTCTGAAAGAAATTGCAATCCAGTGGAGGAGACAGCATGAAAATATCCATATAGAAACAGAATATGTAGAGTTTCAAATGTAGATAATATTAGAGGGAAGGCACCAAGATTAAGGATAGGTGAGGAAGGTTGCTTGTAGAATGTGAGCCTGTAGCTGAGACTTGTAGAAAGACAGGGAGGCTAAAAGGCAGAGATGAAGAGGAAGAAAGTTCTGGACGTGGAGGATAGACAGTCAGTGAAAACTACCACAGTAAGTAGATGGAGAATCATGTGTAAGGAACAATAGAATGGCCTGTGCCCCAAGATTATCTTTTACTCTAACATTGGGATAATAGTAGCACCTACTTCCCAGGATTAATGTGAAGAGCAAATGAGAGCGTACTTGTAGAAGCCCTTAGCATAATGCCTGATATATAATAGGTGCTATGTAAATGTTTGTTCCTTGGGAGACTGGAGGAAGGTGAAGCTGTAAAAGGACTAGAAATGTAGGAAAAGAACAGGTTATGGAACTATAATGAAACCCTTTGGGTTGAAAATGAAATAAAAAAATATTTAAAATCAATTTTCAATATGAAGTAAGTGGCATTATGCATAACTTCCTACAAAGAGTGGTTTTGGGGCATTTTTGTACGTCTTACTGTTTTTAATTGTATTGTTTATAAAAGACAGGTTATATGTAGAATTGAACTGAATCAGCATTTAAGGAATACAATAACTCAGGAAGAAAACTGACCAAACTGGCAAACTACCTGTTTTACAGGTAATACAAAAGGCACTGGATTTTTGGGACTCCTGCCTCTAACAGGTTCACTCTTGATCTGCTCAGACAGGCAGACACCTTTGGAGGGGTAAATAATCTTACTTTATTCTAGCCTAGTCTTCTTAGAAAAGTTGCTGATAATGGGAGAATCAGTTCCTTCAGAATTCCCTGATTATCAATCTTGCAGGGGCTGACAAGAAAAGGGAGAAATTACTCCTATGTCTTAATGGGATCATTTGAGATAGGTATAGTTTATCCACTCCCCTGGATCCCCTAAAGCCTTGATGGGGGCTGGTCAAGGCACACACACACAAAGCACACAAAAGGCACACAGATTCCCTTATGGATTCCCGATGGATTCCTCATGGATTCTCCATGGTTTCACCATGATTTCCCCTGTGGTTTCCCCTCACACACTGACCAGTGCTCACTTGCTTTATAGGGCAACAGACAAAGAAGGCATCTTGTAAACATTAAGCTCACAGGTTAACTTTAGCAGTATTGTCATTTTGAGTAAGCATAGTAAATGTCAGTTATGTCATGCCCCACCTCCCAATCTCATAGGTGAAGTTGCAACAGGATGGTGTAATGGTAATGGTAATTCGAAGATCTTCTCTGCCCCTTGTATTTGCCATCAAACAGGTACTTAGCATCTTCTTCAAAGTTAATGATTGTGTTAAGTATTAAGACCCAGAACTTGGGAATCCCAGGATGGGATGGACTTGTTGACATAAAAAGAAGGGGCATAACAGGGAGGAGCTAATACTGTATATAAGGAAAAGCCCAAGCTGAAAGAGGCCAGAGCTTCTGGGAGCAGGCATCTGGAGGCTGTACTGATACTGCTGGAGAGAGAGAAGGGAACTGAAGACTGAACTGAGAACTGAGAAGAACTGAGAAATGAGAAGAGAGGAGAACTGGGAGGAGGCATGGCTGTGGTTTTGGTACTTTGTCTGTCTGGGTTTTTTTTGTTTTTGTTTTTGTTTTGATTTTTTGGAGGTCAATTGTGGTTAAGTGACTTGCCCAAGGTCACATGGATAGTTTTTATGTTAAGTGTCTGAGGCCGGATTTGAACTCAGGTCCTCCTGACTCCAGGGCCAGTGCTCTATTCACTGTGCCACCTAACCTCCTCTGTCTGTCTGTTTTGATATTACTTTATCAGATTTGCCTGCTAATAAAGGATGGTGCTATTATTACAGGAGCCCTGGAATCTTGCTGCTGGTTCAGAAGCACTGAAAGAGGATTTTCAGAAATCTTGAAGGAGGGTCTTGATGATTTCAGAGGTCCTGGGTCTATACTTATGGTTTGTGTTGATTCCTCAGACCTTGTTGTTGGGTTTATGTTGATTTCTCAGGCAGAAAGTGAATTGATGAGGATGCTGGCAATGTGGATAAATGTTATTGTGGCTTTGTTAAACTTTGTCTTTCTAGGAACAGAAACTGTGAAGGACTTGAAGTGGACTAAACACTGTGAGCTTCAGTGTGGGAAAGAAACTGTACAAGAAGCTGGAAATAGAACTCAGAGGTGTCTGCCTTTGAACTCAGGTGACAGTTGGATAGATTCGGGCAGGAGCTAGGGCCATGGAAGACGAATCATGGAAGCTGAGGCCTGCCTTGAGTCAAGATGAAAAAAACAAACCACCTCTCCTTAGGTATTTAATGCAAACTGAGAAAATCATGACTCACGGTGGCCTAGAGGTGGAGAACTCTGACCTTCATATTTAGATGATTGAATTAAGGACTTATCCAATTAAGAAGAAAGAGGACTTTTTGATTGAAGAGATTAAGACAATGTGATCTAGAGGTGGAGGACTTTGACCTTTGTACTTTGTGTCTATTAAGGAGGCTTGCCTCCTTAAGGATGATTAAATTAAGCACTTACTTAGTTGTGTTGCTAATGAATGTTATCTTTTCCTTAAAACTATTTGTCCACTTTGGTGAAAACTGTGTGGCAATTTTTATGATAAATTGTTAAGTTGTATCATTGTCTATGCTGTATTTTGATTTCTGTGAATATTTTGCCTTAATTTTTTACTGAATAAATAGAGAGTTCACTATACTATGTAATCAGAACCTTGAAGCTGTTCAGAACAGCAGTCCTCTGGAAAGCTATTTGGACTTGGCTTTATAGATGGTCTGTCAGTATGATTCTAGGAATTACTATGTAGGATCCTTGGGGCTATTATGAGAGTTATATCTAACACCAGAAAAGCAAGCATTGCCATGGTCGTGGACCCTGAGAAATTGAACTCTAAAAAGGATAGCAAAATCCTCCTTATGTACACCACCATGCATGGAGATATTATCTTGCATAGGAACATAATGTCACAGAATAGATTCAGCAATATGGAGAAGTACATTCTTGCTTCTCACATGTACACATGCACATGAATTTTAATCTGTTATTTCATTGGTACAAGGAAATTCCTGTTAAACAAGAAAACTCCATCTTTTAATGGAGGTCAGCTTCTTCTTAGCTAATAGTACAGAGATCAGTTAAGTGGCCTCTTAGGATCACATAACTGGTATATATCTGAAACTAGAGTTAAACCTACATATTTTTGGTTTCTGGGTTGAATTTTCATCTAGTACACCACATTAATTCTTTAGTTTAATGCTTGGGAGAGGGCAAAGCATGAATTTGGGTGACTCAATAGATAAAACTCTGAGACTGGAATCAGAAAGAGAAGTTCAAATCCAGCCTCAGACACTAGTGTGTGATTGCCTCAATTTTTTTTTTTTGCCTCATTTTTTGCCTCAATTTCCAATCTGTTAAATGGTGATAATAACAGTTGATTCCTCATAAAGTTCTTTCGAGGATCAAATAAAATAGTATGGTAAAGTGCTTGCCATGTAGTGGAAGCCATATAAATGCTAGCTATAATCCTGTAGGAACCTAGAACAGCCAATTGTCTGTTGTAACATTTATGTAACATAAATATGCTAAGGTTTTCACTGGAATTTTCAGTTTGAAAAGACAATTGCATTGTTACAAACTTGTCTTTTGATGAGTGAGAAATATACTTAATGAGTTTTTACCGAAGTATGGTCTATTTTTTTCTACACCTTAATCTATTATAAATATGATTATTATATAATAAAGTTGTATGCACAGTCCCCCATAACTCACCTTTCAGTGTTGACATAGATAGTTTTAATTAGTGATATAAGTTAAATAATTATACAACTGCAGTATGTTTGAAAAATTTTAAATAGCATGTGTCCCAATTGGGGAGGCAACAGAACATTTCTTTGAAGAGCATAGTTTCATCTATTTAAACAGTTACAAAGTGACCACTTTATCTTTGTTCACCTA
>JAQQSV010002556.1:0-25437 GCA_028646515.1 Pseudochirops corinnae
TAGTAGTAGTAGTAGTAGTAGTAGTAGTAATAGTAGTAGTAGTAGTAGTAGTAGTAGTAGTAGTAATAGTAGTAGTAGTAGTAATGGAAGTGACAGTGGTGGTGGCAGAAGCAGTGGCAGTGGTGGTGACAGTAGTATATAAATAACACTTCAAGGTTTGCAAAGCACTTTTCAAATATTATTCATTTGATCCTCATAATACCCCTGACAGGTAGGTGCTATTATTATTCTTATTTTACAGATGAGGAAACTAAGGTAGACAGATTTCAAATGACTTGCCCAGGGCAACACAGTTAATAAGTATCCAAGGCTAGATTTGAACTCAAGTCTTCATGACTCCTGGTCTCACACTGGATCCACTGTAGTACCTAGTTGGCTAGTCTAACATTGTGTCTTCTAAAGCCCCTTCCTGCTCTAATGTTCCATACTCATTGTTGTTAGTCTGTATTTGAAATTGCCTTTCCAATGTTCAAATCAATTCCAACATTTATTAAGTGTTAACTGTTTGCTACACAAGCATCAGGCTAATTGTTAAGGATACAAAGAAAAAAAAAACAAGAAAACAACCCTTCATCAAGGAGATTATAGTCTAATGAATGTAAAGAAAACATGTGATAAGTAAGTGAATTCAAATTGTTCATGAAATAAGTCCAAACTAATTTCAGGTTGTAAAGTACTAAACAACCAAGAGAAACATGAAGGACCTCTTGTCAAAGACATCACTTAAGCAGAATGTTAGAGAGGCCTTGGGATTCTAAGAGCAAAACTTTGAGTAGGGAGAGCATTCCAGCCTGGGTCGAGAGGAGGGAATGTTGCATGTGGAGAACCCTTGGCAAAGCACTTATGCTCTTTGTGACTCAGTTTCCACCTCTGTAATGTAAAGGGGTTTTAATCCACTCCTAGTAAACTTCTTTCTAACTCTAATGACCCTCTGGCGCCATTTTGGAATTGGTTGAGGCCTACTGTGAAGGGCACTAACTTCCAGAGTACTGTTGTCTCTTCTAGCTTAAATGCTCTGTGATTTAGAGGACATTGCTCAGGATCTCAGCAAGGGCCAGACTGCTCCAGGAATAGACTGGGAACACACAGTTTTAACCTTTTTTTTTTTTAACTTTCTCACCTTTATTCATCATAAGCAGACCCTTTTTAGCTCTTCAGATTTTACAGACCCACTCATCTGGCGATGCCTAAATCCTACCTGCATTTTACCTTCACTGCATTAATCCCACCCCTGAAAACTTTTCTCCATTTTTCCAAACAGACAAAATCCATTCCACCCTATTCCTATAAAGCATTGTCCAACAGTAGTATTTGGCTTCATCAGTGCATAACCTCCCATCCTATGGCAGTACAGGTGAATGCAAGTTTCTACTTAACAAACTCTGATAGCTGACTCAGCTTCCAGGAGGAAGCATTACAAAGAACAGGGCCACCTATCTTTATTCTTCCCTCTCTTCTGCTCATCCCTCTACGTACCTCAACTTCTATCTTACTGCAATGGTGGCCCAAAGGAGATGCTCATAAGACCATTAGCACAATCTCAGTGACCCTAAGAGAGATTTATTACGGGTTTCTAGATGTGAGTGTTTTCCTCAGATAGGATTGCATCCTTCCCCTATTATCATTTAAATTGCCTTTTCACAGAGACAACCATCTAAGAAGGTCATCTCAAGATTTTTGGAAATGAAACTAAGAAATCAACAATATTCCAATGACTTATTTTTCCCGATGCTCTGACTGTGGTGGACTGAGGGGTACATTTAAAAGCAATCAGAAATGGACCCAGAGTAAAGGATTTAGTCCCCAAAAACAACTGGAGATAAATTGGTATGTTTCTATCATGATAAGAGAAAAGAATTTTATGTTTCTTGGGAAAGGTGTCTGATGATATCGACACATTCATTCCTTCATCTTCCATATGCAATATTTCACCATGCTTTATTAATCCTATCTCCATATCTCTCCTAACCATCCCCTTCTCTTCAAGTACATAGTCACAACCTTAGTTCAAACTCTCAGTCACCTCTTTATTGAACTAATCCCTCACTAGCAACAGCCCCCTTTAAAAAAAAATCTGAATATATTTTATTTCATTAAATATTTCCCAATTACATATAAATATTTTCATAATAATTATTTTTAATTTTGAGTCCCAAATTCTCTCCTTGAGAAGACAACTAATTTGATTATACTTCTGAAGTTACTGTGATTGCCTTCTAATCAGTCTTTCTGCCTCCCATCTTGTTTGCCTCCAATCCATCCTCTGCACAGCTGCTGAAGTCCTATTCCTGAAGTGCAGCTCCTCTCCTGCCATTTTCCTACCGCAGAAACTCCCATGACTCACTTTTGCTTCTAGGACAACTACAGTACAAATCCTGGCACTTGAAACTCATCATAATCTGGATCCCATCCACCTTGCAAAAATTTCTTCATAATGCTGCCCTTCAAGCTTTCTTTGTTCCAACCAAATGGGATTATGAGTTAGTTGTTCCTTAATTTTCTATTCCCTTTCCCACAAGGTCCTCTTTACCCAAACCTGGAATATACTCCCTCTTCCTGCCTCCCTCCCTCCTTCCTTTCTTTTCTTCCTCCCATCCTTCCTTCCTTCCTTCCTTCCTTCTTCCCTTCTTTCCTTCTTCATTTCCTTCCTTCCTTTCTTCTTTACTTCCTTTCTTTTCCCCTTCCTTCCATTCTTCCTTCTTTCTTTACTTCCTTCCTTCGTTTAAGAAATCTCCTCTTCCTTCAAGGTTCATTTTGGACCCATTTCCACTATAAAATGTTCCCTGTGTCCTCAATGAAAGTGTCCTCTCCACCCTCAAATTTCCCTAGGGCATTTTGTGTAGATCTTTCCTTGACTTTTCTACAGGTTCACAGTCTAATGGGGGAGATAACATGCAAATGACTCTGTGCACATAAATTATATACAGAATAAATTGGAGATAAATCAACAGAGGGAAGATACTAGCATTAAGGGTGATCAAGAAATGCTTCTTGAAGACAGTGGAATTTTATTTGAGAGTTCCAGGAAATGAGAAAACTGAGGAGTCAGAGATGAGGAAGGAGAGAATTCCGAAGATGAGAGACAACCAGTGAAAATTCCCAGTTAAGGGATTTATTCATTTTCACATTTCTCCTACAACCTTATCCAGCCTGATCCTTTATTTTTCTTAAACACTATTCTATTTATCATAGTCACTTGCACACATATTCTCTGCCTATTCCCCTCCCCAATAAATGTACATTTCTTGAGATCATGACCTATGGCCTACGCTTTAACTTTTTTTTTTCTAATACTACCTTGAATGAAGGTAACTATTTTTTTTAATTTTGTATATTTTTTCATATAATTAATTTATTTTTAATTTTCAACATTCACTTCCATAAGATTTTGAGTTTTGAATTTTCTTCCCCACCCTCTTCTACCCCCTCCCCAAGATGGTGAGCAATTTGATATAGGCTCTACTTATACATTCATATTAAATATATTTTCACATTAGTCATGATATAAAGAAGCATTAGAATTGATGGGAGGAACCATGAGAAAGAAAAAACAAAACACAACTGAAGAAAAGGAGAGCAAATAGTGTGCCTCCATTGGCATTCAGACTGATGTGGACAGCATTTTATATCATGAGTCTTTTGGAGTTGTCTTAGATCAGTGGTTCTCAACCTTCCTAATGCCACAACTCTTCAGTACTTGTATATGGGCATATCTGCCTGTGGACAGACCCACTGGGAGACAGATAGAGGAGCGGTGTCTCAGTTCCTAAAGCCATTGGAAATGTTTTCCTATGGTCTTAGGCTACCCCTGTGAAAGGGTCGTTCGACCCCCAAAGGGGTGGCGACCCACAGGTTGAGAATCACTGTCTTAGATCCTTGCATTGCTGAGAAGAACTAAGTCTATCAAGATTAGTCGTTGGACAATGCGGCTGTTACTGTGTAAAAGAATGGAGGTTAACTATTAAAAAATGTTGGTTGGTTTTAATTAAAACCAGATTGTAATATACGCCTCATGGCACTAATTTGAGAAATATTATTTTCTTTACCCTTCCAACTGAATTTTTCTCTTACCAGAGTTATTACTAGGAATTTGGCATCTGTAGCAATTCATTTGAGTGAGTTGGGGGTCAAGTGAACAAATGAATGAAAAAATTTTGATAAGGTGTTTACTCTGTGCCAGGCACTGTGTAGGTTCTGGTTATTTAAATACACAAGTGAGACAGTTCCTGACCTCAAAGGGCTGACATTTTAATAGGAAGATACTATACAAACAGGGAAAGGGGAGTCAAGGAAGAGAATCATGATTTTGGTAGGCATAGAGGTAATAAGTGGAATCATAAGGCAGTAAGTTTTCATGCCTCTTCTAGTCGCAATGGTAGCATTAATTTAATTACTATTACCAAAGAAAAAGTTGGAAAATGGTGACAGGGAAGACAACAAGATATTCTGGTAGGCACTGGTTTCTTGGGGGATTATTGATGGATACAATATGAAACATGATCTTGGGCAAGGTAGATAAAGTATATTAGGTGAGTTATTGTGTTCATTTTCTCACTCATCCATCTGGGCAGCACAGGACAAGAGTAGAGAGTTCCACAGTTGAGTGGATTAATCAGGATAGAGATTCTAAGGTTTGACAAACTCCTACAAATGGTTGTAGTAGAGCTAGAAACAAAAGTCATGGGAGCTGAGGAAATGGATGTGTGACATGGTTTGGATATATGAATGGCTCAGGGGTTGGGACGGAAATAAAGATTTTGATTCAAGTCCTAAGCTTATTCGGGAACAGAGAGGATGGCATGGAGGGTCATGGATGAGAGTAATGAGTGATTTAGACATGTTGGGGTGAGTGTTAAAGGAAGGGAAGATTGAATTGAATGATTGTGTTAGAGGGAAGGTCAATTGTCTTCTTCTGAGTTTGTATCTTGAGCTTCCTTGTCACAATAGTAGTTCTTTTACAATCAGGTTCTTTTTTGTTTGCTCCATTTTTCCAGCCTGCTTCCTGCCTTTGGATTTTATGTAAGAATCGTGCTCTGTTCAAATCTGAGGGGGGAATGTCTGCCCTGAGTTTCTGTTGTTGTTTGTTCGTTCTGTCCTTCTGCTCTTTGCATAGCTCAGTCAGGGGCACAGGTGCTTCCAATGTGACATGATCTGGTGAGAGGTTTGTTCACCCCTCCTGGTCTGCCCTCTGATCCTTGCACAGATAGATAGGGCACCTACTCCCTCCTGATTGTTCTTCTCCACCCTGGAACTGTGAGACAGAACTAGGTAACGGTCAGCAAAGCTGCTAGATGCTGTCCATTCCTGCTTTCGGTTTTCATACAGGGGTCCCCTGCAATCTCTTTCTGCCCAGGTTTTAAGTCCCCTTATCCTCTGGGGGCTGAGCTGTTCCCCACCATCACTACTCAATGATACTTGTGCTGCTTGAATCTGACTCCTGTCATCCCCTACCCCAGTGCGCATAAACATCCCTGTCTACTTTCCTTGGTTACACTGGGCTGGGCAAATAACTCACCATGTTTTGTGATGTTGTTGTCGTTGTTTTGCTTTATTGCTCAGAATTCAGTTTAGTGTGTTTTTCTGGAGCGTATACTAGAGTATATCATTGGTCGGTGGATCCCCAGGTGCCTCTGCCACCTGTACTGGTAGAAGGTATCCAAGAAATCCTTCAAGTGGCTTGAAAAGGAGTAGGCCCAACAGTGAACACTCTGGTCCTCTCTATCAGATCATTCTGGACACCCTCAACACAGCTTTCATCTTGAGATAGCCCTAGATCTTGGAAACATTCCTGGTGGAGGTCCCCCCACTTCTTCTATTTATGCATTTTAGTAGTGACACTGTACATGACCCACAGCTACCAACACATTCCTTAGGCATTTGAGTAGGACACCTGCCCAATTCTATGCCCTTCATCCTTGACTGAGATTTGGAGAGTTGGGGGTATCTTAACTCCATAGGAGTCATCCCCAAAGACATTTAATTTGTTCTCCCTTTCCTTACCCCACCCCTTTTCCCAGACCAGTTTAGTTCCTATCCAGTTCCCCTATCTCATCTTAAAACAGTCTTTTTTTTTTTTTAAATCCATGGACATGGGTATATGAGTATATGGAGGAGTCAGGTGCAGCAGACATTCAATGCCTCTATTGACAGATAAAATAGATTTGCCTTATTTTCAAAAGAGAAAGGAAGGAAGGAAAGAAGGAAGGAAGGAAGGAAGGAAGGAAGGAAGGAAGGAAGGAAGGAAGGAAGGTAGGAAGGAAGAAGGAAGGAAGGAGGGAGAAAGGGAGGGAGGGAGGGAAGGAAGGAAGGAAGGAAGGAAGGAAAGAAAGAAAGAAAGAAAGAAAGAAAGAAAGAAAGAAAGAAAGAAAGAAAGAAAGAAAGAAAGAAAGAAGGAAGGAAGGAAGGAAAAGGGAGGAGGGGAGATAAGATTTGGGGAGAACAGATGCAAAGTTACTGAGCTCTCACTCTACCATCTTGAGTCCCCTTGTAAAGAAAGGGTCCAAAAGGGTCTGTAAGGAGGAAGAATGATGTTAACTTGTCATTCTAGCCCTATTTGTCAGGTGATGTGAGATAAAGAAGTAGCCAGGCTTACACAGGGTTCCAAGAGATACAGGATCTTTAGGAGAAAGCTAGGTTTTGGTAAGTATCAAAAAATGGAAGGAAAAGATCTTGCAGGAGAGTTCCAAAGGGCAAAGTGGAAACAGAGCAGGGTGACTGGGGAAAGCTAGAGCTGAGTTTACTCAAGGGGAAGGCAGTGACCATTGGCATATCTTGTCTTTGTTGCTTCTGGTCCCCTTACTAAGACTTGTATTCCCAAGTGATGTTAGTCCCTAGGCCAAACAAAGCAAAGGAGCAGTCTTTCCCAGAGGAAAGATGGATGCTGGAAGATGAGCTAAACAACCACAGAACCATAGGGAGAAGTATCCAGAGCAAGTTAAGGGTCTAATCAGGTCAGATGGCCCATGAGAGGCATGAGAAGAAAGTTTCAAAGTATGTACCTTGGTAGTTGATGTTGGGAGCAATGAATTGATTTTCCCATTGTTACCCAGCCAATAGTTTCTATTGTCACTAAATCTAAATGCTAAAATCTGAAAGCGGCAGACCTTTTCGAGCCAGCACTCTATACCCAAGTGCTATGTTTCTGAAAATAGCAGGTTATGTTTCATAATTATTACTTTGTTTTTTTTTAATGGCAAAGGCTCAGTAGATATCAAATAACATTACAATTATAGGCAATCATTGTTATTTACGTGGCTCAGAGAGGTCCCAAATTCTCCACATTTGATCTAATGAACCATGTTCATTATACATAAGAATAGCTCTAAAGTTTATAAAGGACTTTGCTATCAGTAGCCCTGTAAACTGGATAGCATGTGTGTTCATTTTAAAAATGAGAAAACTGGAGCTCAGAACAATCAAAGCTAAGTTCTTCATGTGGGAGGCTAATTCTCTCCCAGAAAAATGCCTCTCCCTCTGAGTTGTTGTTTAGTCATTTGTCAGTCATGTCCAACTCTTCATGAAGCCATTTGGCTTTTCTTGGCAAAGATACTGGGGTGGTCTGTCATTTCCTTCTCTAGCTCATTTTACAGATGAGGAAACTGAGGCAAACAGAGTAAAGTGACTTATCCAGGGTCACACAGCTAGTAAGTATCTGAGGCAGATTTGAACTCATGAAAATGAGTTTTCCTGATTCCAGGGTTAAGTGATTTGCCCAGGGTCACTCAGCCAGGAAGTGTCTGAGGCCAGGTTTGAAGTCAGGAAGATGAGTCTTCCTGACTCCAGGACCAACATTCTATCTATTGTGCCACTATGGAGTTAAACTAAAGGCTTAGCATTCCAGGTATGCAGAAAAGCCAGTGCAAAGTGCCTTGTAAATTTAAAATCCTCTAATTGGATAGGTGATAGTGCAGGAATTGTTATAGCCATTTTACAGGTGAAACTGAGTAAGTGAAGGAACTAGAAGTTGAACTCCAGTCTTTTGACTCTGACTAGTGCCTTTTTTTCTATTTTACTGAAAAGTTGTATCCATCCAACTTGTGCATAATGTATGTGCATCTCCCTTTCCTAGATAATTGTGACAAAGATGAAAGGGAATTGCTTTTTTTGCCTTCTATAATAGAGGTTCAAACATTGTGCATGATTCCACATGTCATTCAGACACTGACTAAATCATAGGGTTATATAGGATCCATCATTTATAGTGAAAAGAGACCTCTGACATCATCTAGTCTAAGACCTTCATCTTACAGATTAGGAAACTGAGACCCATAAAGGTTAGTAAGCACCTTGCCCAAGGGGACCCAGGGAGTAAGTGACAGAGTCAGGATTTGAACCCAGGACCTCTGATTCCAAATTTAGCATACATTCTACTTCACATGCTGCCTCTTATCTAGACCTTCTCAAGATCGATTTCCACAGGGTTTTCCAGATGTGAACCCACATGAGGCAGAGGTAATGATGCTAATCACCTCCAATGTATGTTGTCTTCTAGTTGACTGAGGCACAAGCTCATTTAGAGAGCACTAGACCAGTTACAAAGTGATTTATATCCATGATCTCATTTTGGTGAAAAAAATGCTAGCTGAGAGGTAGGACACCTGTGCTAAATTCCCAGAATTCTTACTAAGTGCTGGTGGGGGTGATCAAGTCTTTTCTATTACCTAGACCTCATTTTCCTCATGTATAAAATGAGTAATTACAGTCGAAGGGGACAGCTAGGCAGTAAAGTGGATAGAGCACTGGGAAGGCTCATCTTCCCGAGTTCAAATCTAGCCTCAGGCACTGTGACCTTGGGCAAGTCACTTAACCCTATTTGCCTCATTTTCCTCATCTATAAAATGAGCTAGAGAAGGAAATAGCAAACCACCCCATTATCTTTGCTAAGAAAACCCCAAATGGAGTCATGAAGAGTCGATTACAACTGGAAAACAACTGAAAACATTAGAATAGTTGAGCCTGACTTCTTTTTCAGTCTAAATCTCTATGATTTGATCTGTATGACAACCTGTGATGGAGTGATGGCAGGTTTATTAATCTTTTACAAATGAGTTCAGAAAAGTGGGTAACTTCCCCAAAGACATGTGGGTAATAAGTGGCATAATTGAGAATCAGATTCACTTCTCTTGAATCCATGACCTGGATCTGTTCCATGGGAGCCATGTTGCCTTTCTTAGGCAGGGTGGAGGAGACAGAATCCCTATATCAAAAGTGGGAGCCCTCTCAGAAGAGCCAAGACCCAAGAGCCAAGTCTAGAATAGATGAACTAGTGGAGGTTTCCATGGCAGCCAGACCATGACCCCAGGAATTAAGTAGCAAATGGAAAAAATAAGCTTTCAAAATCCCATCTCATTGATTATAGGAAGTTTCGGGCTGCCTTGAAATGTAGCTACTGAACTGGACCACCAATCATTTTGACCATCTTTGCCAATTGTCATGAATCATGGAGGATATTTCAGGAGTAGAGTGATGGGCAGGGATCAAAGATAAGAGCAATACAATTGCATAAACCGTTCCACTCATTGCCTGGCTGTTGCACATGCTCATGACCATGAATTGATGAGATAACATGGCGTGATTGATAGAACACTGGACTTGTGCAAATAGACCTGAGTATGACTTCTTGGTCAGAAACTTGGTCACCTTGGCAAGCTAATGACCTTTCAGCGTCTTAGTGTCCTCATCTGTGAAATGGGGAAAGTAATAGTTACACTGCCCCCTAGAGCTGTGTAAGGAAAACACTTGGGAAACCTTAGCTGTGAGTTGCTTGTTGGTGTTATTTTTGTGATAGAATTCCTTTCCTTTCCCTCTGAATAATGATCATTTCTAAGTGGCCAGATGGACTTTGTCCAAGGATGTTTAGAGTCATGGAATTACCCAATATAAGAGCTGGAAGGCACCGCAGGGATTACTTAGTACAACCCCCTCATTCTGCAGGTGAGGAAATGGAAGTTCAGAGTATTGAAGGGATTTGTCCCATGTCACATAGTCATTAAATAGCAGAACTGGGACTGGAACATTTCTGTATCGTGACTCTAAAGCCAGTATTCCTTACGCTATGTCATAAAATATTTAAAATATGGAGTTAGAACTGAAGGGTCCTATGGAAAATGGAATTTTCAATCATAGATTTCTAGAACTGGAAGGACCTTATCAATCAACTGCTCAAAAGTATTTACTAAGCACCGTCTATGTGTCAGACACTACATCAGATTCTGTGGATAGCAAAGTTATCCTTATTTGCAAAGAGTTTATATACTACTGGGAAAGACTATATTTAATATACATAGAAAGATTATAGAAAGATAGATGACAGATAGATAAGATGTGGATGATGTAAATACATACATCTATCTACACACTATACATAGCATGTTGTATATGTATGTATACATATAGCAATGTAGATGTATGCATTTATAACATAAATATAAAATTAATAAATACAAATCTATTCAAAGCATTTAAATATGTACGTGCTTGAAGCCGCCATGGTGCATAGAGTGCTGGGCCTGGAGATAGGAAGACATCTTCCTGAGTTCAAATCTGCCTTCAGACACTTTGGAGCTGTGTGATCCTAAGCAAGTCATTTAACTCCATTTGCCTCAGTTTCCTCATCTGTAAAATGAGCTGTAGAAGGAAATGGTAAACTGCTCCAGTATTGCCAAGAAAATCCCAAATAGGGTCACAAAGAGTCAAACACAACTGAAAAATAACTCAGCAGCAGTTTAAATATATGTATACATATATGGCACAAATATTAAATGAATAAATATGAATCCGTATGAAATTATTAAATATGAGATAGTTTGGGAGAAAAGAAACTAATTGTCGAGAGATAAGGAAGCATGTCAGAACCATGGCTTAAGGGAAGAGTTAGACTCCAGGAGGGGAAGGTAAGAAGGGAATATATTCCAAACCTGGGGGCTGCTCAGTTCAGAAAGTCTTCAGAGCAGCTCCCAGTGTGCTATTTTCCTAAGAATCTTCTGTTAAAAGGTGCATTCTTTTGTTTATTATGCTTAAGTCAAGTTCATGGCTGGACATCACTTTCTACACTCTTTCAAAGTGTGTAAAAACTTGCCTCCTTACCCAGCTCCTGCTTCTAGCCTGTTCAGAGTCCGTGCCATAGGAAAAACCATTTGACAAGGACTCAAGTATTTCACTATGATTTTAGTTCCAACACTAACTTACTGTGTAATCTTGGGAAAGTCACAATTTTTTTTTTGTCCTCTAAATCCCATTTTCTTCATTAGTAAAATAAAGAGATTGGATTAGACCAGTGGCATCAAACTCAAAAAGGATCCCTGCAGGCTGCATATTAACTTAGAAAACCACAAATTAACATTATCTATGTTGCATTGTATTTTTTAAAATTTATTTTGTTATATATTTCCCCAATTACATTTTAATCTGATTGAGCCTATAACACTCAGGAGTTTTGTGGGGGCTTGGCCTTGAATTTGGTATCTGTGGATAATGGTCTGTCTGTGACCCCATTTGAGTTTTTTTCTTTTGTTTTGTTTTGTTATGTTTTGTTTTTTCATTTTTTTGGAGGAGGGAAGGCTGAGCAGTTGGGATTAAGTGACTGGCTCAAAGTCACATGGCTAGAAAGTGTTAAGTGTTTGAGGCCACATTTGAACTCAGGTCTTCCTGTACTTTATTCACTGTGCCACCTAGCTGCCCTCATTTGGGGTTTTCTTGGCAAAAGATAATGGAGTGATTTGCCATTTCCTTCTCTAGCTCATTTTGCAAATGAGGAAACTGAAGTAAACAGGGTGAAGTGACTTATCCAGGGACACACAGCTAGTAAGTATCTGAGACCAGATTTGAACTCATGAAAATGAGTCTTCCTGATTCCAGGGTTAAGTGATTTGCCCAGGGTCTGAGTAAGTGTCTGAGGATAAATTCGAAGTCAGGAAGACGAGTCTTCCTGCACCACCTAGCTGTCCATGTGTGGATCAGATGGCCTTAAAGGTCCATTCCAGGGCCAATGTTCTATGTTCTATGCCCTTAGGTGCCTTCTCTCTCTAACATCTTGGGATATGATGATGATAATGATGAGAGCTAATATCTCTACAATTCTTTAAAATTTTCAAGGTGTTTTAAATAGATGATCTCATTTGATCCTTATAACAACCCTGTGAGGTAAATTCTATTATTGTCTTCATTATACATGTAGGGAAATTTAATCAGAGAAAAGTTAAGTGATTAAGTCACACTGTTAATAAGAGTTTACAGCAGGACTTGAACTCAGATCTTCCTGACTCCAAGTCCAATGCTTCATGCATACTACCCTAGTGATACCAAAGCCAAACTGAAAAGGGGTCATTAAACCATATATGAGGATCCTTGCAGACTGCATCCTGTCTTAGAAAAATATGTAATAGCCACATTACCTATATCTTATCATATTATTACTTATTCTGTTAAATTTTTCTCAATTATATTTTAGTATGGTTCTCACACACTTGTGAGTGTTGTAGGTCACATGGGGGCTCCAGCCAATGTATTTGACACCTCTGCAATTAGAAATAGTCATAGGAGAGCTGGAAAGGTCCTTAGAACATAGAGTACATCTGACCATAGACTGTGCATCTCCCAGAACTTCCTGGCCCATGTAGAAGTGCCCCCACTATCTGTACAGCAAAAAGCAACCTCAGCTGTGCTTCTCAAGGCCAGCACCGGCTTTCTGTGTCATTGCTTAGTTGGCTGGGTCCGACTATATATAGTTCTGCAGCGTCAGACATGCAACATCAATTCTGAATAAACATGAGGTCACCAAGCTCACATTCCCAGAGCTATTATAGAAAATTGCAGGCTTCGTGCAACTCTGAGTCCCAAAGCGCACTTAAAAGCCCAAGCCATGTAATTAAACATGGGGCTGCTCCTGAGGAGACAACCGGCATTGTTGGGCTTCTGACCATACTCCCTAGGGATAGCTTTACCTTCAAGTGTGCAGAGCCCTTGCCTGGTAGTGGAGGAAGTGGGACAGAAGCCCAGCAACCCAGGAAAATTAATTTCTTGAACACAAGGGAAGTTTAAAATAAAAATTGTGGGAGCAAAGGAGGGGGAGGATGGATGGAAGAGTTTTTCCTGCTCCCCTTATTCCCCCAAGACCTCAATTCTACTGCCTTTAGTCTCACTCTCTAATCCATCCTGCATTTCCCTACCAGGATAATCTTCTGAAAGACTTAATCTCTTGATCTCTTGATCACTTAATTCCTATTTGCCTCAGTTTCCTCAATTTTAAAATGGAGTTAATTATAGTATCTACCTTCCAGGGTTGTGGTGTGGTTCAAATGAGATAATATTTGTAAGGGGCTTAGCACGGTACCTTGGAAAACAGTTGGTGCTTAATAAAAGCTTGTTTAATTTTGCTATTATTGTTGTGGTTGAAAATACACTGTCCCTCAAGAACATAAAAGATCTCCTTGTCTTCTGTAAGATGACTAAATCTGAAGGATAAATAGAAGAATGGTGCCTCACCCTGGTTTTGCAACCAGAATCACAGGTTAGATCTGGAGGGATGCCTAAGAGTTCATCTAGCGACTAGATCCCCTTAATGGAAGGATTTGTTCTGGGAAGTTTGTATTCAGCCAAAGGACCACACTTGAGGACCTAGAGGGCCACAGGGGGCCTTGAGGCTGCAGGTTCCCCACCCCTGAAGCCCAATCCTCTCATTTTAAAAGTGAGGAAACCAAGACATGGAAATAACAAGCGATGTGACCATGGTTGCATTGAAATTGACGGAGCCTAGATCTCCAGCTACTCAATCCAAGATTCTTACATATTCTACTTCTACACATGCCCTCCAACAGTGTTATCACTTTCTAACATATAAGCCATCATCATCTACATATCTTATCTTTAAATCTCTAGACCCTAGCACAGTGCCTGTCATAGTGGGTGTTTAATAAATGCTTTTTGATCGATTGATATTTTATTCTTTCTAAATTTTATTGATATATCTTGTTTTTGTATCCATCTACCAGAGGTGTTGTGGGGATCAAGTGAAGTAACACTTGTAGAATGTACTATACGTGTACCCTGCCTGGAAAATAGCAAGTATTTAATAAATGCTTGTTTCCTTCCTTCTTTATCACATCCTAACTTATAAAGGACAGCTATGTGGTGTAGTGGATAGAGCACCAAGCCTGAAGTCAGGAAAACTCATCTTCCTGAGTTCAAATCTGGTGTTAGCCACTTGCTGGTTGCATGACTCTGGGCAAATCACTTGACCCTGTTTGCTCTAGTCTCCTCAGCTATAAAGTGAGCTAGAGAAGGAAATGGTAAACCACTTCAGTATTTTTGCCAAGAAAACCCCAAATAAGGTCAAGAAGAGTCAAACCAAAATCCATAGGTGAGGAACATAAGGTCAAGCCCCCCACAAAACTTCGGAGTGCTATAGGCTCAACCAGATTAAAGTATAACTGGGAAATGTTCAACATAAGTAAAAATACAATATAACATAGCTAATATTAATTTGTGCTTCTATAAGTCAATATATTGCCTTTGATTCCTATTTGAATTAGATACCACTGATCTAAGCCAATTCCTTTAGTTCCAAATATATTCTTTCCCCACCCTACATTACTTAGCAAACCGTCTCTTGTAACCCTAAATTACTCAAATGGATCTGTTAGGTAATCTATTTGCAAATTATTTCCATATCTTCCCCTAAGTTTACCATAGTGGTTATACAGTTCATATGTGTGTAGCATCTTTTGCAAAATAATCAAAAAGAGAGTAAAAAGCAATCTAGCAAGTTATCCCGTTATCAGTGGAATCTGATGTCAGATGCAATGTTCCACACTAATTGTCCTGTCTCTGTGAAGAAGGGAAGGAGATGTATTTTCTCATCTATTTTTTGAGGGGGAAGGGAACTTTGGTCATTTTAATTGCCCAACATTCAGTTTTTCTAGTGGTAGTGATTATTCTTTTCATTTACGTTATTGTAGTGGTTTTATACACCATTTTCCTGTTCCTACTTACTTTACTTTGCATCAGTTCATATAAATCCTCTCATGTTTCTCTGAATTATTCATATTCATCATTTCTTATGACATTCCTCAATGAAGGAATATTTCATTTGTTTCCATTTATTTGCCACAGAAAGTACTGCCATGAGTAGTTTGGTGCACTTAGAAATGAACCAAAGCATAATGGATTGTGGTCTTGCCTCAAAAGTAGGAAAACCTGGGATCAGATATTGCTTCTGAGAAATTCTAGTTAGGTGACCCTAAGCAAATCCCTTAATGTTTCTGTGCCCTAAGCAAGAGAAAGTGCCAAAGGAAGTCCTAATGAAATCATAAGTCCAGTACCTCTCCCTGTATGGGACTGCTCTTTCTCTCTTTGACTTCCTTGAGTTACGTGGCTAGCTGTAGGATCTCTGGGTCAAATTCTATGTTCATTTGATTCACATTCTTGGCATAGTTCCAAATTGCATTCCAGAATGGTTGTATTGATTCACAATGCCACTAACAGTATATTAATGGGCCTGAATTTCCACAGCTGCTTCAACACTGACTATTCCCACCTTAGCCATCTAGTCATCTTTGCCAACTTTTTGAATGTGAAGCAAAACCTCTGAGTTGTTATGATTTGCCTTTCTTCTTATTAGTATTTCTCCAGATCTTTCTTAGTGTTGTTGCCTCTGTCTATAATGTCTTCCACTCCCTCTTGCCCCCATTTAAATACTGCTCATTTTTTAAAAATGCTTCCATTATTTTCATCAAGCCTTCCCAAACTTATCCTACCACATACAGAAGATTATTTTCTCTGGATTGCTATCATAGTATTATTCTCTAGTTGTTTCTTATGTTAGCCATAAGACACCTGGATCACATCTCTATGTGAGGTAGATACTACCCCTTTCATGAATCATTCCCTGACCTCCTGTTGGTATAGAGGGAAGTTTCTTAACCTGGGATTCACAATTGTTTAAAAAAAAAAAAAGCTTTGTAAATATATTTCAATATAACTGGTTCCCTTGGTATTTTTAATTATTTTATTATATTCATTGAAAAACAATTTTGAGAAGGGGCCAATTGTCTTCAGCAGACTGTCCAAGTAATTCACAATAAGAATTCATCATGTAGAGGGTATGTGTGACCACAGGAAAGCAGAATGCCTTTTCTAGTTTAATGGTAATGCCTTTGTTTTGGCTTTCAAAATATTTCTCTTTATTACCTCTGAACATCTCCAATGACTCCACACTGTCCATAACTCCTTGAGGGCATATGAAAAAACATACATTGTCCTTTGTGTTTATTGACCCAGTGATACCATGTTGAGAGTTGTTGTTATTGTCATTATTGCTAAACATTTCAGAATAACTTACTGAGTTGTGGAAAATGAGCCCCATCTTTGGAGAGATGGAGAAATATCAGAAAGCTAAGCAGAGACAGAAATGTGAGATGTGAGAAAGAGACCTAAACACAGAATATTTTGTCCCTTGAGGAGGCAAGTGTGACGCCCATTCATCCACACAGTGCTCCTCCAGGGAACTTTTAGGCCCAAGAGATAGCAGATATGAAGAGGAAATGGCAGAGAAACAATGGAATTCCTGGAGGAGAAACCAGTCAGGTGAGAAATTCTTACATTAAGCCTTACAGAGGGAAGAGAGGTGATTATATGGCCCCAAAAGTAGAGGAATAGCCAAGAGCAGAGCCACCATGTACAAGAGCAAACCTTGTACTCACCCTTCATTACTACTGTGAGTCATGGAAGCTGTACTGGTTTGATGGACAGAAGATTTGACTCTCCAGCCACCCCAAGAGCAAAATCCATTTTTCAGTCTTAGGGTAGTACTATATAAGTCTGGGAAACAGCACAGGTCTCTAGGGGAGGTTGGATTTACTGGAAAAAGAATTGTCAAGATCGGTTGGGGTTTGTGTTTTCTGTCAGTTAAAAATAAAGGATGTCCTTTATTTGATGTATCGTAAGCCCCAGTGGGTACACAGGAGCTAAGGACCTCTTTTATCTTTTCTGTAAGGGCCTATGCCAAAGATGTCTTCTGTGCTCCCTGGGGATACCCTGGGTGGAGGCAAGAGCCTAAGAGTCATTTGTTGGAAGCTCTCCAATATTGAACCAGGTCAGTATAACTTCCAAGTTGAAATTCTGAGCAACAGTTATGTCCCCCTCGGACAAAACTTAACAGTTCTGTGTTTCATTTTTCCATTGTACTTTGCAATTCAAATTTATTTTTTATACCTATCTATTTATACATATCATCCTCCCTAGGCTATCACCTTCATGAGGAGAAATACAGAGCTAATTTAAACTTTAGTCCTATGCAAACAAGGAGCACTTAATGATGTAAATCAAATAGTACCAATATTACCCCGATTTTCTAAATGAACAAAGATCTAGAGAAATAAGGAAACTTACTCAATATGATACACTTGGTTAAGTGATAGTCCCAGGACTCAAACATAGATCTTCCAAAAGCTATAAATAGTTTACTCGGGGGAAAAGAAAGCAGAATTCAGATTCAAAATTCATAGTCCAGAACTTCTTAATCTGAAATCCATTAACATTTAACAAAATATTTTGAATACTGTTTGCGATATCATTGGTTTCCTTCGTAATTCTATTTATTTTATTTTGTTCATTTAAGAACATTATCCTGAGATTATGAACCATAGGCTTCACCACACTGATAAAGGGATCTGTGACACAATCAATCTTAAGAACCCCTACTGTAATCCAACTCCTTTTATTAGTAAATTGATCCCTAAAAAAGAATTAAGGCTTCTCTTGATGATCTCTGAAAAATCTTAGACAATGGGAAAAGTGTTATAGCTTGTGATGGAAAAAATAAATCTAGATTTCCCTCCAAAAAAAAAAGAGGATGGATTAAAAGCTATGGACTGAGGATCTTGACTTTTATTTCTGGCAAAATTCTAGAGCATATTATTAGAAGGATGACTTAAAAAAGGAAAGGAATATTTTGTAAAAAAAACTCTTGATTTTTGTCAGTTTGGGCAACTCCATTCACCAATATAGACTCCAAATTGTCTATTGTTTAGTATCATAGGTGGTTGTCTGAGGCATATAAAGGTAAAGTGATTTACTGAGGGTCACATAGTATGTGTGAAATAAAGGCAGTATTTAAACACAAGTCTTCCTTCACCTAAGCCCAACCTCCAACCATTGAAATCAATCCATTGCTTCTAAAGAAAGCATAACAGAGATCATAAAAGCCAGCATGGCTTCATCAAAATCAAGTAACAGCAGACTAAATTAATTTCCCTTATTTTATAGGGTAACTAGACTGATAGATCAGAGGAATGCTAAAAACATACAGTAGTATACTTAGATGTCAACAAAACATTTGACAAATTCTTTCATGCTATCTTTGGGGGAAAGATGGAGAAAGATATACTGGGCAATATTGCACTTGGAGTTGAAACAGATTATATGAGTGGAACCAAAAATTAATCTTTAATGGCTAAAGATTAACTTAAAGGGATATTTGTACTGGAACATATCAGGGGTCTACCTATCCTTGTCCTTTTTTTTTTTTTTTAATATTTCGTTTGTCAGATTAGCAGAGGACCCAAGGATAGAGGATGTCTTTGAGGAATCTGCTCTAGTCTTTCCCTCTTTTCATTTTATCTTCATTTTCTCCCTTTTTATTAGCATCTTCTCTATAAATGTACAAGTCTCCTCACTTTACCATCAGGAGAAGTCTTTTTCACTGACAAACTACTGGGAAGATTCTCTTCTTCTTCTTTTCCCATCATTATTCATCTCTATCACTTAAATGTAGTTGTCCTTCAAGGCTTCATCCATCCCATTCTTCTCCAGATTGCACTCTGGATTTCCTCTACCATACTCTAGAAACCTCTTCATCCTGAAAGTTCTTTCTAGCCTTGAAATACATATTGTAGGTACTACATGCCCTGCCCAGTCATGCCTTTCTCTACCATGTCCCTGTGCCAAATGTTGCTCCTCCACCCTTCTTTGCTTTTCAGTTTCCTTTTATGTGTTGTGTTCCTCCATTTGGATATAAGTTCCTTGAGGGTAGGGACTGTCTTTCTTTCTGATTGTATTAGCATCCGTAGTGCTTCACATAGTGCCTGGCACATAAGCAAATCCTTAATAAGTGCTTGTTGAAGTGCAAGTGTCCACTGCTCTTTTTAAGTCTATACTCTCTCCTTTGGTGATCTCATTAGCTCCCATGAGTTCAATTATCATCTCCATGAAGGTGATAGCCACCCTAACCTTTTTCTTAAACTGACAACTGCCAATTAGATATCTCTACCTTGTTGTTTCAACAGTATCTCAAAGCGCAATGTCCACAGTGGAAGTCATCATTCCTCTCCCTAAATCTTCTCTTCCTCCTAATTTTCCTGTTCCTGTCAATGGCACTGCCATCTTCCCCCTACATTTAACCAGTCCCTAAATCAAGTCTTCCTCTACTCTATCTCTCACTTCTATCCCCTTCCCCTGTGCCACATTTCTAACATAGTTACTCATTAGCTCTCACTTGGACTGACCCCTTTCCCAGCCATATTCCACACAGGTCTAGCCATGTTACTTCTCTGTTCAACATCATTCTGTGGCACCCTACTATCTCTAAGGTAAAATGGAAACTCCTCAGCCCTCAGGATGTGGTTTAAGGCCCTCCGCAGTCTCGATCCCCCATGGATCCCTTCTAACCTTATTTCACTTTAGCCTCCTTTAGAAAGGCTTCAACCCAGACAAATGGGCCCTTTGGCCGCTCTCCAAACATTCCATTGACAAACTCCAAGCACTTCCACTAAAATATATATATATATATATATATATATATATATATATATATATATGTATATATATGTATATATATGCTGTGTGTATTTCAATTAACAGACATTTATTTTCTCTTCTATCCCTCCATTTAAAAGGAAAGAATAACAAAACCCTCGTCAAAAAGAAACATAGTGAAGCAAAAGAAATGTCCACATTGGCCGTTTCCAAAAATATTTGTCTAATCCTTCTTCTTGAATCCATCACCTTCCTGTCAGGGTATAGGCAGTCTGAACATTCCCATAAACTATATCTCACTCCTGGAATCAACCACCACACAATACTCCCACCCCCACCCCAAGATCCTTGTTTTTCTTCAAGACTCACCTCATGTATTCATTGAACCATGAAGCCTTCCCTGAAAGCACTTCTCCCCTCCCCAGCTGCTAGTCACTAATGTGCTCCTTCACGTGGTGTGTTCTCTGTCTCCATCTCTGTTTCTGTCTCTCTCTCCCTGTCTCACTATCTCTCTCTGTCTCTGGCTGCTTCTCTGTCTCTCTTTGTCTCTGTCTCTGTCTCACACACACACCATCTCTCTCTCTCTCTCTCTCTCTCTCTCTCTCTCTCTCTCTCTCTCTCACACACACACACACACACACACAGTCTCTCACTCCCTCTCTCTGTCTCTGTCTCTTTGTCTCTCTCCCTGTCTCTGTCTGTCTGTCTCTCTCCCTGTCTGTCTTTGTCTCTCTGTCTCTGTCTCTATCTCTCTCTGTCCCTCTGTCTCTCTGTCTCTCTGTTTCTGTCTGTCTGTCTCTCTCTGTGTCTCTGTCTATCTCTCCCTCTCCCTGTCTCCCTGTCTCTGTCTCTCTGTCCCTGTCTCTCTGTCTCTGTCTGTCTCTCTCTCTTTCTGTCTCTCTCTCTCTGTCTCTCTCTCTCTCACACACACACACACACACACACACACACACACACACACACACACACACACACACACACACACACACACACACTGTCTCTCTCTGCTACTACCTCCTCAGAATGCCTTGCATTTATTTATCTTTTTTATCTACTTTTTTATCTAGAGGCAACATGATGTAGTGCACTGGTTTCAAACTCAAGGTTCACAGGCTTTTACAAAACTCCAGTGAGCCAAACCAGATTAAAATGTAAATGGGAGGTGCTTTGACAATATAAATAAACATACAGACCTACATAGATAATGTTAAGTTGTGGTTTTCTAAGTCAGTATACAGTCTTAATGACATGTAAAACAATTTGAAATGTTGGGTTTTTTTTTTAATTCCAACTTCCAAATTCTCTCCTTCCCTTCCCTTATCCTCCCTGGTAAGCTGTCTGATAGAGGTACATATATGTGCAATCATTTAACACTTAATTCTTTATTAGTCAATATGATAAAATTTGATAGAGTTAAATGTGAAGTTCTATATGAGTCAAAAATCAATTTCAAAGAGATAGCATAGGGGAATTGGTTTATAATACTTCCTGTTAAAGTTGGGGGTGGATTGGTAAATATTTAATAACTGACTCTGGCCAGGAGAGGGGAGATGGGAGGGAAACCATATACCTTTTCCTCCACAGCATCCAAGACCATGACCAGTTGTCTGGACTTTTGTCTTACCACTGGACTTGTATGACTCTGGAAGAGAGAGTGAGGCTGATAACTTTATGCAATTCTGTCTCACTTAAATTCACTTCACTCATGAGTCAAGACATCACCCTGTGACATCATTGGTCCTCTTTGAAAACAAAAGACAAACAACATTATCTCCCATGTCAGTAGATAGAGCATTGGGCCTGGGGTAAGGAAGACCTGAGTTCCAATCCAGTCTTAGACCCTTAGTAGCTGTGTGACCTGGGGCAAGTCACTTAACCTCTTTTTGCCTCAGTTTCCTTAACTGTAAAATAGCATTGATAGCAGTATCTTCTTCTTAATGTTACTTTGAGGAACAAATAAGATACTATTTATAAAGCTCTTAGCACAATGCATTGTTGCTGTATAGTAACTTATCAAAGTAGCTATTATATAAATGCTTATTCCCTTCCCTTTCCCTTCTTTTCATTAGATTATAAACTCGAGTGCAGGGATTGTCCTTTTCTGGCTTTTTTTTTTTTTATCTATCCCCCAGTGTTTAGGACAATGTCTGGCAAATATTAGTCATTTAATAAATTCATGTTATTTGCCTCATCTCTTTTAAAATTTTATTTTTAATTTATGGAATAAAACAAACATTTCCATAACATAGTACAATAAAAAAGATGATTGTACATGAAACTGCAAATGTATTATTCACAACTTGGCATTCCTTTCAAATATACAACAACATGATTATGTAAATTTTTTTCTTCCCTCCTGCCTCCCACCCTAGAGATGGCTAACATTAGACACAAATAGGGATGTGAGTGTATACATATATACATGTGCATACATGTGCATGTGTGTATGTATGTGCGTGTGTATAACTATGTGCACATATACACATGTGTATAATCATGTATTGTGTACACATATGTATCTATACACAATATATGTATATATCTGTATGTATGTTTATATACATGTGTATATATTGTATGTATATGTGTACAATTATTCTCTATATATTCTTATTTATCAGTTCTTTTTCTGGATGCAGAAAGTGTCTTTCTTCATAGGTTCTTTATTTTTAAGTTGAGTATTAATAATTGTCAAAATGACTTATTCACTCAATCATTCTGAAAATAATATTGCTATTACTGTATACAATTTTCTCTTGGTTCTGCTCATTTCACTTTTCATTATTTCATGTAAATCTTGCCATGTTTTTTCTAAAATCATTGAGTTCATCATTTCTTATAGCACAGTAATATCCTATCATAATCATCTACCACAACTTGTTCAGCCATTGTTCTGTCTCATTTTTAAAATGAAAGGCGTTAAGCTAGGGGATCTAGAAGATCCATTTCAGTTCTAAATGCCTCTGACCCGCAAGACTACTGCTCTTTCCCCTGCATCATATGGACTCCTTGCCAACACTAGAAAGTGGCTTCTTGAGGCCACCTTTCCTTTTCCTGTTTTCCTAGAATCTCCTAGCACCCCAGAAACTGGAAAAAGATTTGGGCACTTTAGGATCATAGAGGCAAAGATATTCAAAGGGTCCCTGTTGATTTATTATAGTAAAAGCCACCTTTGCTATCCATGCTTTGGCTCTTTGCTCTAGAGTTAACATCTGGGCATTAAGAGCAGGAGGTCTCCAGCTCCTGGTCTTAACTGCTATGTGTGTAGTAATACATGATGATTAACCCATATAGTTCAACAGATGTAGTCCCAGATCGTGGATCTAGCCACAGAGAAGCTTAAAGCCATATGCTGATTAAACTGAGGAGTGGGGCAAGGGGCAAATCCTAGCATCAGGTTTATTGACTGATCAAGCCTCTTAATCAAGCGCATTTGCAAAGTCCAAAAAGCCTTTGTCAAGTGCCATAATAAATTAAGACTCCTCCCTTGAATATATTAATTAAGAGGAAATATTCATACTGGAGAATAAAATGTTGAGACCCAAGTGAAAATCAGTTTCCACAAACCCCCTGGTTCTGAGCAAGTCTTGAGTCACGTTGTTTAATAAAGAGATAAGACTATCAACTGTATCAGGTCAAAGACATCTGCTGTAAATGTTGATTTTGGAGCAATAAGAGGATTATAAGCACTGTCATAAAATACCCTTGCAGGATGTAAATTATTAAAAATCCATTCTTGGGCAGATAGTACATCTGCATGCTTCAGTGATCTCAGCTGTGTACAACAAATTTCATTTATTAAAATGAGAGAGGGCCATCATTGATAAAGCCCCCCTAAATAAGTGATCACTTTCATCTCCTACTTTCAAATTATTTTTATGACCAACATTAGAAATGTGTAAGCCCCCAGTATCAAGAAAGGCAACATCTATAAGTGATATTTATGTCTTCATCGAGAAACTCCTTTTGCCCATTCTTCTAACCGTTGGAGTGATGAGGAATTGGACTTGCAGTTAGGGAGACCCATGTTTGAAAACTGCCTTAATCTCTTACTAGTTGTATAACCATAAGCAAGTCACTTAACTTCTATTCCTCAGTTTCTTTGGCTGTAAAATGGACTTAATAACAGCATCCACCTCACAGGATTGTTAAAATCAAATCATACCTTAAAGGACCATGTAAATGCTAAATATTATTAAGAATAAAATTATTGATGCAGTCAGGCACAGTTTCTATGATGCTTGTTCTTCAGCATCAGAAATGACCATTCTCACTGAATTCTAGGAAGATGGTTAATGGCACAATTGCTCTTTTTTTCTTTTGACTGATCCTTGCAAAATATATTCCGACAGCACTGGAGTCTCTTCTTACCTTTGATGCCCCGTGGTCTCAATCTTAGTCTCTTTTCCCTACAACAGTCAAAATTTCAGAATTTGGAGGACCTCTAAGACCATTCATGTCTCAGAAACCAGATTTGTATGAATCTCATGTAAAAATATCTAACAAGCAGTCATCCAGACTTCATCTGAATATGCCCAATAAAGAAGTCCAGTCCACTTTTCTGCAATGCTGAGTTTTGGGGAAGCACCTTGTCATCAAGTTTAAACTTCTACCTTTACACCTTCTGCCCATTGTTCATGATTCCCCACCCTAGGACAAAACAGTCTCAGCATGTGACTTCTTCAAATGCTTAAATATGGCTATTACATCTCCTTTAAGCCTTTTTTTCTTTTTTGTCAAATTATACAATGCCAATAATTTTAATCATTTCTAGTGTGACATGATCCTGAAACCTTCCAGCAGCATGGTTGATCCTCTACTAAAGTCTCTTCATTTTGTTGATTCTCTTTTCTAATATAAGATGCCCAAAGCTGAATATATTACTAGAGACATGATATGATCACAGAAGAGTAACAAAAGCATAGCTGATATTGATTTGGTACCTTAAAGTTTGCGAAGTGTCTTTTGAGCCTTCCAACAGCCCCGTTGTATCCCTGGTATTATTGTCCCAGTTTTATGGCTGAGCAAATGGAATCCCAAAGATGTTAAAGTGTCATGGAGGGGGGAGGGGAGAAGGGGTAGGTGGTTCAGTGAATAGAGAACCGGCCTTGGAGTCAGGAGGATCTGAGTTCAAATCCAACCTCAGAGACTTAACACAAAACTAGCCATATGACCTTAGGCAAGTCATTTAACTCCAATTGCCCTGCCTTCCCCCCTTCCGAAGAAGAAGAAGAAGAAGAAGAAGAAGAAGAAGAAGTTAAGTGTCTTGCCCATCTTCATTGTCCTTAGTCTTAGAAACCAGATTCAAATTCAGGTCTTCTTGACTTCAAATTCAGCAACATTCTACTTCTTTTCATATTTCTTATAGAATAGAGGGGAGTTCTCACTTTCCTGTTCTTGTGCACTGTCCCTCATTTAATGCAGTCTAAGATCACATTAGTTTTTGGAGCCCTCAGTTCATCCTCTTGACTCATCCTGAATTTGTGGGACATTAGGAAAAATAAAAGGGCTATTTTCCATATGAAAGAGGAAAAAAAATAATTTTTTTTCCTTTCTTTTTTTTTTTTATTTGCTCATTTACTTTTAATTTACAAGATTCAGTTCCACAATCACTTGAGTTTCAGATTTTCTCCCCTCCCTTCCCCCCCCCATGGTGGCGTGCAATCGTGTATAGGATCTGCAAATACT